>BMAO01008765.1:0-56658 GCA_019973975.1 Trichonephila clavata | reverse complement strand
CTAAAGATTTCTTTCTATGGAATAACTAAAACCATTTAAATTTTGATTTTAATCTTCAATTCGCTCTTTTATAAATGAGGACAATTTATTCGTTAAAGCTTGTTTTTAGTCTGAAAACTGATTTCTCTCGTATAAATATCGTCTGCTTTAATTAAATCTTCATATGTTTTAATTTTGCAATTGCTTATTTTATTTACTGATATATATCGTTTGCTATTATAAATTAGATTGCTGAAGTTGGCATCTTTTGTAATAATTCTAAATAACGAATATTCCGAAGAATTATAAAAGATTGTGTATATTATTGAATAGACTTGATTCCCTTATTTGATTGATTTTTACGAGATGATTACTATAATTTTGAAGCGGAACGTTACGTCTAATAAGTTCACATAAACTGCATTCATGTAAGTGAATTTTTGTTTTATTTTTCTGAGTTTACCAGTCACAATTATATTAATTTTTGAAATTTGAAGTTAATCGTACGACGGAGCACTTAGAATGAACGACTTGTAATTTATTAATGAAAAATATAATTAGGTTTTAAAAATGAAATGTTAAATGTGTTTGTAATGGAAAGGTATGATTTCTGTATATTTATGCAAAACGAAATTAATATGGGTCCTATTAGTTCTGATTATTTAAATTAATGTTTTTTTAGCTACATTGAAATTCAAAATTAGAGAGGAAATAAAAATAGAATAATTAAATATTGTATTTTCTCTTTTTAACTTTTTATTCGACAAGAAATTTATTAAACTGTAGAAAGCCGTTTTTCAGAATAGAGGAAATAATCTCTTGCTATATAATGTATTTCGGGTAATTTTAAAAACGAAAAAAGAAATAATTAATCACATTTATGCCTTTTTTATGATCTTTACGGAAGGGTTATTAATAACTCAACTCATTGATCCGAATAAAAAGGAGAAAATAAAAGTATGAGACTTTTTAATCTGAAAAGTCTAATACTTAAAAGAAATTTGTTTCCTATAAGAAGTTATTGTTGATGCTAAAATTAATTCTAATCTATTAATTAAAAAGATTTAAAATCAATGAGTTAAAAGAGATATTTAAAATTCGCCGAAGAATTTATTAGTTTCTTTTCTCTTCTTCCCCTTTTTAATTGATATAGAAATAGAAGTTTTACTATCAAATTTTTCGATTTTTTCAGTCTTCAAATATGTTTTGTCTGTTTGATAAGTATGCAATTACTTATAAATTAGGGTTAATGTAAGCGATAGTAACTGACTTATAAATTACAAAATTTCTGAATATTATCGCATTAAAATATGTATCTTTTATAATATAACTATTTGAAGAATTGTATTATTCTGATGAACGAACTGGAAAAGTCCATTCAAAATTTCCTTGTTTTAATTTATGCTGATTTATCTATTGAATTTTATATATCTTGTCATGTCATGAAGTATTATACTAATTATAAATATTAAATAAATAATACATTTATTAACGAGGAATTCGTAATAATCTGAATTAGTGCATTTTCAAAATGGTTTTAAATAATATTGATTTAATGTATTAGGTTAAAAATAAAACTTATTTTTTAAAAAGTGTATTTTTTCACTAAGTATTTTAATAATGTTAAGACAACCACAAATATTAGAATAATAAATATAAGTTATAAAATAAAATTGCATGATCAAAAAGAGGATAATTTGTGAATTTGGCATGTTAGTTTTTAAAAAATATGTATTAAGAATGCAAGTATTTAACAAAATAAATTTAAATTGCAGAGTGTAATGGATACTATTGTTTTCTAAGTTTAACTTTTCTGGATTTTGCTTATAATTTAGATATTTTTGTCGTACATACAGTACGACAAAAATAATATCTAAATTATCTAAAATTGTTTTATAGTTATACAAACTATAAAACAATTTTTTTAAAAATCTTTATTTAAAAAATTTGAAAAAATGTATACAGACGTTTTCTTGTTGAATAAAATTGATAAATGCAAATTAATTGGAGAATAAAAAAACATTAAAAATGGAAAATATCAAATAAATTTTCGATTTCTTTGTCATTAGGAATGTACATCTTAAATAGCTATTTTACAAGATGAATTTATGCACGCAAAATTATTGCTGTCTTACAGATTTATGGTACTCCGATTAAGTAAATGTTCTGCTGCATATTTAATGCATTTATCATACGTAATTCTAGATTCATAACTACAGTCATTACTTTGTCACATTTCTTTGTTATTGGGCCAAATAAATGCACATATCGCATTCTAATTATGAAAACTCTTTATGTAAATGAATTGATAAAATGGTTATCTTTTTTCTGACTTATATGCTTAATTTACAGAAACTCATAAAAAATTCTCCAAATTGTAGATAAGAAAATGTAATCGTGAGATAGCATTTTATTCAATTATGTTTAATGCATTAAGTTGAAAGTAGAAAAAGTATTATTCAAGTAGAACACCGCCTCCTCTTAAATTTTAAAAACTGATTTATACGTGCCATTTAAAAACTGAATTTTATTATCAGTCTCAGTCTCTGCGTGGGTAAATCACATGGTGTTTGCCGAATGCATGACTCACGACTTTGTAATTTTCAGTCCAAAAATATTGTTACAGACACCTGCAGTACCAGTTTAAATGTCTAAAGTATTATTCATCATTCAAAATATTTCAAATTTCTTTTTTTAATAAATGAATACAATTCTGATTCATGTTCTTTATTATATAAAACTTGTTCAAAAAATTTTGGTTTTAAAATTTAAAACAAAAGAAAAAAACTGTGTAATCTCTTTTTTTTTCATTTCTATCTTTAACTTTAGGTGGTTCAACATTGAAGTACATTTTCTGTATAACTCTCTCCCCCCGGAAGATAAAAATTTTGTTGAACATTGTGGCACACAATAACATAATTCTCCCATTTTTATTCATAATTTCTTATTATATTCTAAGACTACTTCCAAGAATATGTATCGTTTTCCATCATAATTTTGAATATTTTGATATTTTTCAACAAAATAAAAAAGGAACGGAAAGGATTTGACATTTTTGACATATAATATTGAAACTATAATATTGAAACTTTAAATGTTAAAACTCGAAGCATGGTTAAGTTAATTATCTCACAAATTCATTATCTCATAATTAAAAAAAAATTACGAAATAAAAACTGACGTGAAAACCGAAACTCTTCTATACTTATGATTTAATTCATCAAAGTTTACTTTAATTTTTTTTCTTTTAATTTTCTCAAAAACAATTAATTTATATTATTTTTACTAGCTCATTATTTTAATAGTTTGTATTCCTTCAGCACATAAGGTCTGAGCAGTTTTAAGGGAACAATTTTTTAGGTATGAAAATTTTTCTGAAAAGCTATATATAAATATATTTTTATATAAAAAAAAATCGCAAGATTATAAAGAACAGTTGTGGTAACATATTAAAAAAACTTTGATATTATAAGACAAACACATCAGTTCAAAAGGAAAAACAATTTACCAATAAATGGATTCAATAAATATTTCTTTTCTTGCACACAATGTCTTGCATGACATTATTTTAAAGTAATAACCTCAGTAATACATTAATCTATTTATTATTTAATATTTTATCATTAAAAAAAGGATATTTTTTATTTATAACTGTATTACACTTGTTAATATGGAACTTTGAATTTAAATAAAATAAATTTATTATTCGCAAAAAATATGAGGTATTTAATTTGATCTAATTTATATAATTTCAAGTTTCATACTTTTATGTGATGAAAAACCCGCATTGTAATATTATGAAGACATATATATTTTGGAATGCCCCGTGAAATATTTTTCGGTAAATAATTATTTTTAATTAAAGTTTATGAACTTGCAAAAAATTAAGTTTTTAACTGTATTTATTTCATATATTGTTATTTATTTGGAAATTTTACAATTAAAACTGTTAAAATTCCTCAATAATCAAAGAACATATTAATAATTAAAAACAAAATTATATATAACAAAGAAAATTTTTAAGAAAGAGAAAAGAATTACAAATAAATTAATCAGATTATCAAAAAAAATTTTCATGGTATCTTAAACTTTTTTTTTTAACTTAAGAAGAAAAAGAAACTTACCTGAGTCGAAACACCGGGGGGAAAAATTTCAAAATTATTTATCTCCAACGCATTAATCCACTGTGTTATGAATATCCAATAAAACAACACATTCTTTTTAAGCAGTTAAAAATAATCCATGCAATTTTAAAACGAGTATAATAAAATAGAGTATTTAAGTTTGCAATTTTTTTCAGTCCAGAACTTCTTTTTGGCAGTGCAAGGGAACGGGGGAGAAAACATAATCAACCTTCAAGTGAAATCCATGCGAGGAGCGAAAACCGCGGAACGGGAGTTTAAAAACGTCCGCCGCGAAAACGAGCAAACGATTTCTCCTGTGATTCTATCAGGCAACGTCCGGTCGCGTCGAGGCAAGTGGTTTCGAAAGTGAAGAAAAACCAGCAGACGACATCTCCCCCCTTTTGCCAAACGAGAGAGAAAGCAGCTGCCCTACTTCCCAAATAGGACCGTAGAATCGTTATGGTGATTGCCTTTCTTGGCCTACATTGGCGCGGTCCCCCCTTTCTTCCATACTCTCTCAAACTGGTTAGTCGCCTTTGCCTGCTCAGATTGGCTTGGTCAGCCGATTCCAAAATAAAACAATCGAAAGGAAAAACCGAAGTGAAGTGCAAGAGGAATCAGTTTCTTTTCACCGAGGTACTAAAAAGATTTTCTCGCTTCCTCCTTATACGTATCTCGTAATGAGTCCGAACAATTGAGTGGTCAATGTTCTCAGGCTTATTTGTTGGAAGGGTCTGTTCTTCCTCGATTTTGTGACGTGTTTTGCTATTCATACAGATTATTGCTCCGTGGTGTTTGTCTCATAAGCATTATTATTTCCCAGCGATTATCATGGTATTTAGAATACCTCGTTAGGTGAAACGTCTGTTCAAACGGTAGACAAAAACATGATGCTGATTTTTGTATTTGTTATACTTGGCTGACGCTTTTGAATATAGTTAACGATGAAAGTTTAGATCATCCCTGCTGATTGAAATTTAGGATGAAGATAATGATAAATACAAATGTAAAATTAATTATTTGTTAGAAATTTGCATGACTTTGCTTTAGTTATTTTGTTATCATTTTTTTATTTGTTATTTTATTTCTCAGAATTAAAAAAGTGTATGAATCGATTAGCGGGGTGGGCAACTTGTTTGGCTCACGGGCCACATTGCGGGAGTGGAGGATACCGGAGGACAACGCTTTTTAAAATGCTGCATTAATTATAGAAAATAATAAACATGTTAAATAAAATCGTGGCAGCTTTATTCTATTTATTGTGCTAGTTTCATACTGTCTGTAACTGCACAAACGCATCTAATTTTAGAATCAGTTTATTGAAACAAATGTACCCTATCATACATTTCTACATTTTTTTTTCTTTTTTGTAATTGTAATCGAAATTACTTGCTGAGAAAGCGAGTGAGTGAGTGAATATTGACGTCGCACTGTTCTGCCACACAAGGGCTTTTCGCGACAGACCTCCTAATTTCGAACCATGGTTCAGTGACGAAGACGACACCTGATCTGGAACCCTTTCTCCTAACTGCCACGCCATACCAACGGGAAGACATTTGAGTCTCGACATATTTAACGTGCATATGTTTCCTCAGCTCGACGGGTCTTCATTGGTACAAGACTTGAACTCCTGACACGATGGCCACGAGTCTACCTTGGCCACTAGGCTACCGCTACCAGATTGCTTGCTGAAATTCTCCTCAAAGCCTGCAAGCTTATGTCAGCCAACTTGCATCTACATTTACTCTTGTTGATCTTCATGCAAGAAAAACTTTGCTCACTAACAGTGCCGGTTTTTCCATTGGGTGCATGGAGAGGGCGTCCAAGGACCCGGAAGGGCCGGATAAGCTGGAGTTAACCAGATTTTCTAGTTACAAATTTTGATCCGCCAGTTCCAAGGGGGCCCGTACATCTTCTGCGCCCAGAGACGAAATGAGTTTAAATCGGCAATGCTCTCAAATATATATCGACTAAAACATAAAGAGTAATTTCCCCGTAAATAATTCTTCATACGGGTAAATTTCTCAGCTGACAAATATTTGCAAAAGTCAATTAATGTCATAGCATTAAACATTTACTTTACACTGTGATCTGACTTAAAGTCAATAAGTTCAAGCTGTAACTCCTCAGGTGCTGTATGAATATCAACAGTAATGAGATAACACAGCAAATTGAATTTAGGCTCAGTTTTCTCCGAATCTTTGAAATTTTCTTGTGGCCTCGTCCTCCCAACTCTGAAAATGATCTCTTAGTAGAAATAAGTACTCTGTTTTCCTAATTGTGAAAAAAAAAGACGAATCTTTGATCGCGCACAGGAAAGAAGTTTCGGATCAAAGCCGATCTGACTGTCTTGGTGGACCGCATAAAAACTCTTCGCGAGCCGCTAGTTGCAGTAATACGTATTACTAAATAGTTGATCATTTAATTAAAAATTTATTTTTGTTTACAATGAGTGTTTATTAACATCGAACTATTGCCAAATTAACGTCATAAAGACTATTGGTGACGTTCCTCGTAATTTTGAACCACGATCAAGGGGGGAAGACGACATTTCAGCTGGCACCCTCATCTTCGAGATTTCACACCACATCGAAGAGAAGAATTTGAGCCTCGAAAGATTTAACGGGAATCAGGCCTTTTACATGGCGAGTCTTCAGAGGCACTAACGTTGTAACTCATGTGACACGCCGGCCTATAGCCCGTGACCATGACCACTAGGCTACTGTGGCCAAATATTATTATACTACGAATGTTTTACATATACCAAGTCGATATACTTACATTGAAATCAAAAATACTTTTTTGTATAATTTAAATATTTAGCTGAGCTATGTTCTAATAGTTACATTAGAATGGAAACAGAGAAGTGAAGAAAAACAACTTACTTAATAATTGGAACATTTAAAGTAACAGTGATCCTACAGTTGAAAACCCTTATGCCAACAGTTGAATTTCGCTGTCGTATATCTAAAAAATAAATTGATATTTTAATAATAATTATACTCCATTGCTCCTGATTTCCATCTTAAATTTAAAATGGAGAGCAACCTGAATTGCTTGTATCTCAGCAGGCATGAATCCCCAACTAAGTGTTATCGATCCCTTAATATTTTACGATTTTTTTGCTTGCGCATTTTGGAGCCCCTGTAACATGGTGTCCCGTATCATTGAAATTATGCCCCTGTTAGTTACTGGGATCTGAATAGTATTAAAATGTTTATAGCAGTGTGGAAAAGCTGTATTTTTCATGAGAATTCGCAACAGAACATTCAGAAGCTGTTCTTGCTTAAATTTAGATTTTAACATAGAATATGTTGACATGTTGCTTCCACTTCTTCATTATAAGGGATTCCCCCCCCCCCCACAAATGCAAAAGCGTGTATTTTCCATTAGAAAGCTGTTTAGTTTCGCAAGACATAGTGCTAACTAACGAGTATTAAATTATTTCGTGGAATCCTACATAGTAAACAATAGAATACTCACAATCTAGTACAGGAAGTATATATATAAAGATAAAACACATTTTAATATTCTTTTATTATACTATAATAATAGTTTTAAAAGTATTTCAAAATTTTCTGTTTTAATGAATAGGATGAGATGTAGATACTTGTAATTATAAAAACTTCAGAGAACATGAATCCATTTTGCATACATATTTATAAGTTTATTTTCGTTTTTTTTTATTGTGACTCGTGGAACCACTGGGTATACCTTGTGAAACCCCAAGGTTCCGTGAAACACAGTTTGAAGACCACTGGTGTAACATAACAAGAAATTTACAAAACACAAATACATTAAAATTTTTTTTTTAGAATTAAATAATCAATTGTAATGGTAAATAAATTAATTGATAAATAATGCTTAAGTGAGAATGGCAATTTTGGCTTGTTTAGTTGAATTTTTTTTTTCAATTACCTTGGAGACATTTAAACAAACTTTTTGCACGGTCGCGTGATTTCAACTTGACTCTTTCCGCTTCTTGCAATTACTGTATATATAGATTGATTGTTACTTTTTCATTTTATTTTATTTTTCTCTTTCTTACAATTCTTTTATCTGGTCTGTGTGACTTTTTTAAAGTTTTTGAATAAAAAAAAATGGTTTATTTTCAAACCATATGCTGAAATAAAAAGAAACAAATAATTAGATGATTAATTAATAATACATAGTTTCTTTTATATTAGCTACTTACTTTTAAAGTTTTATTTGAAGCTAGAAACGCACGTGGGAAATGAGAATATGCTAAAAATTTTGTACTTTCAATTATCGAATTCTATCAATTAATCATAACTCTAAGCTAAATTAAAATTGGATAATTGGCAGGCCAAATGATAAATATAATCATTCATGATTATTTTATTATTTATCATCACATGATAAATATAATCACTAGTTCTACATTGGATTACTGAAATCAGACTTGGTTTTGCTGTTCTACTTGTAAAATTTATGTGAAATTTGGTTATTTAATAAAGATATTCAAATATTATTCTCTAAGAAATTATTTTTCAAAATAAAAAAAAACTTTTATTATACAGTATTTTTAAATCAAGTGGAATTTATTTACCTATGCACATTATTATTATTTGCAAATATGTACTTTTTTAAAAGAATCTACAAAAAGAAAAGGAGAACAACAGTGAAGTACATGAACTGATTGACAGGAAACACGTAATTGCATTTATCATGTGACTGTGATGTCACATAAATTTATTAATTGATTGGCTGTAATCACGCATTTGTAGTTATCATGTGACTGTGACATGACAAGAATCTAGTTTATTGGGTTACATTCCAATTTTAGGGACTATTTCAAAAATATTATTCTCGTAATTTTTGTTTAATTTTCAATTAATTATCCTTGAAATATATTTTTACTGTTACATTTGAGACTGTGAAAAATAAAAAAAGTTTTTTACACAAGTGTATGCACATTTATTGGATTCTTTAAATGATAAAGTGCTAACTATTAGATATAAACTACTAAATTTAAACTGACTAAATAGACTATTAAAAAATTTATAGAAGAACAAACGGAAATCTAGAAAATCAAAATGCAGTTGTCAATATATTCTTTTAAAGTTAACCATTCTGTTACATTTTACAATCCTTAAAATATAAGTTATCTATCTTTAACCTATCCACTGCCAACTACGAGATATCTCATAGTGTGTGCTGCGATTTCAGATTGATTACATACTTCCATTCGATTTAAGAATTATTAGAAAGGATGAATGAAACATTTATATAGAGCAAAAAATATATCAATTATCAATTTTTATTCTTAATATTATAACTTAGACAATTAGATTATAACATAATAATTATATAAATGTGAATGTATTCCAAAAATTAAAAAAAATATTCTTACTGTTGGTGCTGAGTATAAGGAGCTTTAAAACAAGGATCAACGTAAGGTGGTGGGTTGTTGGGACACACTGCACAAAAATACCTAATCTCCTTACGTGTTTTTTTTTTGTTGCTTTGTACGTACTCCACATGACTTCGTTGACAATACTTTCCTTTTCTATGGGAGGAAAATGTTCTAAGTAATAAAAATCAGTTGTGTGTGTGTGTGTATTTGTAATATAGTTGTTGCTTTCTCCTGCATTGTGCCGTCGCCATGAAGCGAATGCATAATAACTGATTCACTAATTTGACGCATCCTCGTCTTTTTATTCCCTCGATTTCTTCGGTTATAGAACATGTATGCATTCTGCAGGAAGAAAGGGCAGGGTGATTTTTTTTTGGACCAATGGATGGTTTTTCCCTGGTCTGCTATAATTGTACTTATCAGTCCATTTTTATTACTTTACAACTCTATAACTACCATCGCCTTATAGGTTTCTCCCAGTGAGAATCGCTACACGTCTATATGAAAATCTGACATATTACACATCTGACTATCCCGCCACATGAAACTAGGTGACGAGCTTGTAAAATCAAACAAAACGAGAGAAAAAAAAATCTTTGTATATGAAAATTTCTATTGAAAGAAAAAAACACTACTAGATAATTCGTAAGGGGCACTCATCACAGGTATGTTATTCAGTGACGCCAGGCTAGGAGTTATTTCGTAAAAGTTTTTCTAATAAAAGTTACTGTGTAAATGCTATTACAATATTTTATCAATATCTTAATAATATTATATTTTGTAAAATGTCATGTTTTCTTTAAAATAAAACCTTGGCACCCAGGGCAAGATGCTCTAAATTTGTCAGGCAAGGATTGGTCAAAAGTTTTCTAATGTCAACATTCTAAAAATAAGTTTATGAATTGATTGAAATCAGATAACTTTATTCAAGAACCGAATGTAATGGTCTGTAATAATTAGATAAGGCAATAAGCTCAGCTCTAACTCAGCAGCTCCCTGGGTGACCAATTAGCCGTGAAATCTGTGGTATTACATGTGTCTTTAGATAATGGGTCAGTAGATAATATCTAAATGCATTTATATAATCAATGCACACAAGCCTAATTCTGAATAAGCATTTAGCGGTTTATCTATATCATATCTTTATCGTGAAGAACAATGTTAAGTGATGCTGTAAGAGGAAGACACGATTAGAAGAGTAATTATTATAAGCGTCGGGATCGATGAAAATTTGCTTGAGGTTATATGTATCTGAGCTAAATATGTGTTACTATTTTGATAAGATAGTCTATTTCGAACATGACAATGTTATGCGGTCAAGTGTTCAAATGTGTTGTATACAGCATAATAACATGAAATCTAGTGCCATAAAGGATGTTCTATATTTACTCGCAGAATTTATATTATACTTCACAAACTTAGTTTTTAGAGTAAATTCATTCTAATTTCGTATCCTAATTTTAAAGTGTAATTTAGCCTTCTCATTATTTTATTTAATTTGAAAAACGATGACATTTATTCACATTCCAATGGTAAAACTTTAAAATGATTTTTCTCAGAAATAAGAAGTAAAACTAGTTTATCTTCATTTAAAATGGAAGACTTTTTTTTTCTATTATGCCAAATATTTAGATATTTTTTCTATTATTGCTATTAACATGTAACAAAAGTTGGTATGCATTTTTGAATCAAAACAATACTTATTTTTTTAAAAATAGGTGAGTTCAGAATTTCACATTTTTCAAGGAATTTTCAATAAGCATCCATAAAAAATATTTTACGAATATCAATCATTTTAGCAAGAAACCCATACCAACTTTTGTTATTCACAGTGTTTGTAAATCAAATGCAATGTGTATTTGTCAATTACTGTAAAAAGGAGTGACCCATCATTAAAATACCCTCATAATTTTTTAAATTTTTCGTTAAAAAAATTAAATAATTAACTTTTTGTGGTGTTTTGAGCACGAAATCTGTTTACATATACATAGATTACAAGTAAAAAAATTGTATAAAAACCATTAAATCATACTATGTTCCCTTAATTTAGGAATCGCAGAAAGCATTTTATTAATTTCGACAGATAAATTGATCAGCGATCTGGTGTGCCCTTAATACAGAATATAATAATGGCATTTTGGGAAGTTCCATATAAAAAACTTTGCCTTCAAAAAAGGAATTATTATCTAAATTCTGTTAAAACTAGCCTTGGAAAGTCATTTTAAAATTTTTTTAATTTTAATATGTGACATGACAAGTGTTTAATTTGAATAATTTATAGCCTTTCCTTCATTACTCGCAATAATTTTCAAATAGATATGTTTTACTTCTAAGTGTTACCTCCTCTAATAATATTTATATATATATATATATTTTAATTTAAGCTTTTAGAAAGAACGTTGCAAACTCTTCGCCATGATATATTCAATTGAATGCAATCTTATACTTGATAATTACTTATGTTATTTTTAATTAAACCTTTTCATTTTATGTATAAATTTTTTACACAATTTAGCTTCATTATTTAAAGAAACAAAATCTAAGTAAAAAATACTTTTAACTGGTTGATTATCAAAGTCATCCTCTGAAGCTGCACGAGGGCTGTTGAATGAGTAAGTTATATTAACGTCACCTTATAAAGCAACATGAAGGCTATTGGCGACGAACCTGTTACTTTTGAATCATGATTAAGTTACGAGGACGACATCTGCTGGCGCAATTCTCTAAACTACTCACCACGCCAAAGGGAGGACTTCTACAAGTGATTCCTAAATATTTGGACAGCAAATTGATAAGTTTCCAGAAGTATGTTATTAACCTACAAAGGCAAAAAATATAATAATACTAATAATAATGTCACATTTTGGAAATATGGATGACACTCCAGTAATGTCTGATATGACAGGAAATAAAACAATTGATGTTCACATCAATTGTTTTATTTCCTGTTTTTTTTTTTAGGAACAAAAACAGCACACAAAAAACCAGCAGGTCACGGAAAGTCTCACTTCACCGCTGTGTTCTCCTGCTCAGTGGAAAGGTACAAAATTAAAACCCAGGGTTATTTTAAAAAGTGATGCCGAAATCTAATTTCCCTAAAAGTATTTTCGTTCTTGAGCACAAGATAGGATGAATAAAGATGGTGTAGAATTGTGAATAAGAAACGTTTGGCAAAAGCGTTTAGGTGCCTTAATGAATCTAGAAAGTTGTTTTTAGTTTGTAGCATGTTCAGATCCCCTCTAAAGGATAATACGATGAAATTGTTGACAGAGTGCAACATAGTTAGGGCCTTCTTTCCAGGTGGATTAATGCCATTAGTTAAACATTTTGATAAGTGAGCCAATAAACCATTCAAAACAAATTTAAAATGACATTAAAATATGTGGATGTTAGAAGACTAAAAAGCATTTACAAGAAAATTCACAGGCTTCAAGCCAGTCTAGAAATAGTGGGCGAACGGATAATAAAAGCACTGAATGAAATTAAACCTCTCATAATTCAAGAGCCATGTTAGAAAAAGGTATTATATCTAACAATCTAGATGGAACGGGCAATAACAGAGATGGCGAAGATGAGAAAAAATTCAATGTGTTTAAAGCTGGAACACAGAAGAAGAATATAATAAACATTTCGAGTTATCTTTTCATGAAAATTCATGGATTGTATAATTCTTTTAACTAAACAGTATTTAGATATGTGTATAAATCTAATATTTTTTACACCCATCTTTTCTTTTTAAAAAAAATCTATCATTGTTTATATTTGGTGTATAACGCGAACCCGTAAATTTCGATCTTATTTTTGGTGTTAAAAGTGCACCAGAATATCCAGTAATTTTAAATTCTGGTTAATTTCCTTTTTCAAGTCAAAGATACTCTGGCAAAATGTTTTATTTTATCTCAATAATTTCTTATAGGTATAAGTTTGTTCTCTGAGAGAATTCAAGATTTTCAAGTCATTGTGTGTTCTGTTATAAATGTTAAATATATTGTTAAATTAAGGAACTCTTAAAACGTAAAATATCACAAAAGATTGCTTCTAAATGAGAGAAAAGGTTAAGGTCTCTTAAATTCAGATTTATTTCACGTCTATTACTTCCACTTTCTGTTGAATCCAATGTTTTTTACAGAAAAAAGAAAAGTTAGAGCCATTCACGATAACGTAATCATTTCTACCACTTTCTGAATACGTGCATTCGAAACAATGTATAATATTATGTAAGAGCATTTCTTTCATCCACGACATCCCGTCAAACCTCCGAACACAGATAACATCCCCCCCCAAACCAGATCCAAATCGGTATAAATACGACTAAATTCTCATTTCCTAACACCCTTCACCCGGTTCTTCAAGCACCAAAATTCTTCTCCCACGCATTTAAAAATGAAAATCGCTTTACGAGACAAATCTCCACAAAAGAGTCCATTGCCACTACGTCTTGACCCATATCCGATACAAAACTCACTTCGAGATGAATCTCCTTTCTAAATAGTAGCCTCTCGAAAGCATTCTCCGCCCTTTCAATGTCCAACTTCTTTATCTCCTTTCGAGGGCTGAGAGAATGAAAAAGGGGAAGTGTGTGAGCAAAACGAAGTGTCCCTGAACTAATTCCGACGCGTCCTTCACATACCCGGCCACAGTGGCACGAGTTTCCTCCTTCCAGCAGCGGAGACCACCCTCTCTATTCCCAAAGGATGCTGTGGGTCCAAGATCGCGACCTGTTGAGGGAGGGCGTTGCGACTTGAACCTGGTGTGAGGTATGCGCTAGATCATTTTTCACCAGCATTAAGGAATGTGCGAGGTTTTATGTCGTGTAGCATCCTGCGTTGAAGGGCACGTTTTTCGTAATTATCCCGGATGAAAAGAAAGAAAAAAACAGTGAGATTAATTGAACTTAGCCTTCTTTTAAAGGGGGTAAAATTGTTCAGTCTGGTAATGTGTCCGGTGGGTTAACTTCCGAGAGCCTTGAAATCTAAAAACACTTTAGCAACGAAAATTTTTATTAGTTACAGTAGAACAACGTTTTTTCGAACGTTTATTATACGGAGCGTCAAATATCCGAACCAAAGTCCAGATACGTTTTCTAACAGTGCAATGCTTAACAGTTGCTTCACGTGCGGCCAAAAGTGACGGGAAAATTCAAGGTGAGGAACCAAGGAATTTCAGTTGTGTGATTTGGTAAACATCTGCGCGGAATATTAAGTCAGTTTGTTTCCAAGTGAGGGGGTGTATACCTGCTCTGTTGTTGAGTTTTGTTGATGTAAAAACCTGGATGGCATGTGATGCAGATGACTGTGGATTTAAAATGCTAAATGATGACGAGATTGTGACTTCCGTGCAAGAAGATTCGACCCTGTTGACGATGAAACGGACGAAGACGAGGACAACAACAACGAAAGCAGCAAGGGTCCATCAAATGCTGACGCGTTTCTGCGTTAGAGAGAGCTATAGAGTGGTACGAACAACAATCAGAGTGCTGTCCTACTCAACTACTGCTGCTGAAGAGAATCAGAGACCTTGCATTGAAAAAAAAAACGAAGGTGTACAATGGTACAGCGAAAAATAAGTGATTATTTTCCCCAATCAAAGTAAAATTGCGACGTTTTGCACCTATTTTGCTTTTTCTTCAAGTGCGTTTCCCGCATGGGACGATTTTCATTACCCGTACAGTGACCGGTTTCATATACTGTATCGATCGCATTCGACTTTCGGTTATCCGTACTATTGCGTATCGGAACGATGTCCGGTCCGAATTGATTCGGATAAACGACGTTCTACTGTATTACGTTAAAATTATAATGACAACTGCTCTTGTCATGACTGTAACCGACCGTCCCAAGCAGAAGTGCCTCTAGTGACCACTAAACATCTGTGCAGGCCAGGTGAGAGAAAGGGAGAGAGAGAGAGAGCTTTATTTGCATCACACTATAAAGCAACACAAGGGCTATTAGCAACGGAGCTCGTAATTTTGAACCTTGGTCAAGTGACATAGACGATACCTGAGCTGGCACCACCCTCTCTTAAGTACATCGCCACACCAACGGGAGGTCAATGAGCCTCAACAGATTTAACGTGCATCTCTCCCCTACACGGTGGATCTTTGGTGACACCAGAACAGGCCAGGTGAAGATAGAATGTGGTCGCTATGAAAAACCGTCCATGTTCTTTGTCGAATAATTTTTGTCCATGATATATGTTATCTTTGTGTAATAAATAATTTTTACACTAAAATGGAGACATATTTGAGCCCAACCTTGAACTTACCATCTTTAGTTTATTCTTTAACATCCAACGCTCTACAGAACTAAATATTTCATTTAAATTTAATCTGACAAAATGCAGAAGTTGGGTCAATCTGATCCAGCCATATCTGCGAGGAGTTCTATTAGCCAATGGATATTACTTCTTTATTTATCCCCCAGTCTACCTTCAAGGTGAATTGTGAAAGGCTTTCATTTAAATTTTATCTCAGAAACTTGGAGCGCTATTCCTCTTTAAAGTGGTTTTAATGAATCATTCTGATCAACTTTAACGCCAACGTAACATTTTGCAACATAGAAAACTCATTTAATTTTTTTGAAATTTAAATTGAATAAATACACAGGCTTTTAGAAAGTAATAAATGCTCGTCAAGTGTGGATGATATTAGAGCGCTATCATTTGACCCAGAAAGCATAATCCAGATTCTTTTAGTACAAAAATCTTTGCATCACGTGCAGCATGGGTCATGTACACATGCCAATTACGTTGTAAAAAATTTTAGGCATAAAATGAAGAAAAAAAATTTCATATGTCAAAGTTGTTTTTTGTCAAATATTATTTATAACTATTTAAAATAAAAAAATTATCTTATTACTTTGAATATATAATTATTTTAGAATCAATATTTTAAAAGAAGTGTTCCCCATCCCTCAAAAACTGAAGGCAGACTGAACGTTTCTTTAAATCATTCTAATTAGATATTTTACAACTGGAATAATATACAACTGTGTTTTGAATGTGATTATGTACATTAACTTTCCAACAAAGTAAATGGAATAGTAGATATTTTTCCTTATTGATGAGAATTAATAGTTGTTTGTGTGGAACAAGCAGAGATTGCAATATTATGTTATAAAAACAGAAAATACATTTTTCTTTTAATTTGGAATTTTGTAGCACATAACGTGTGAAATGAAAGTGCAATAAAGTAAACTGAAAAAAGTTGAAGATAAAGTAAATGAGGGAGGAAAACTTTTAAAATTTAATCTTAAATGCCCACATTTGAAAATGAAAATGAAAGCAAAATTTACACAATAAAATAAATTCTTAGTATAAATTTAAACTTTAAAAATTTCGCCTTTTTAGTTTCACACACACAATTGACTTTTAATCCTAATGTGAAACAATCACAATCGTAACATAATCCACACACACACAATTAGAAAAAATTAGAATCTAAAATAGTTTTGCGAATTATGTGTAATGAATGCTTTATTTCATCCTAAAATAGTGTAAATAATTCATATCTGCATATTTAATAAGTTAATATTACTTTCTGTGTGTTGCACTAATTTTATGATAAAAACCGTAATAATCGCAACCGTCCCTAACATTATAATGACGATTGAATGATAAATCGGTGGAATATTGCAGATACAGCCACGTTGGCATCGTTTTCGGTGACCGAAATAAGCTATTTAACGATCGCTTTCTGAAACTGAGTTAGAAAACTTTTACAAACTGAGTTTCAGCTGTTGAAGTGTTCATTTGCCTACGAACTAAGAGGTTGCTTGCGGATAATCTTTAACTTTACATGCTTGTATTATTAGATACTGATAATGTGTCTGAACGCTGTAAAAGGTGTTAAAACCTTCTAGAACTTATGAAAACTTAACTGCTCTATCCTGTATTTTAAGGATTGTTTCTGACAGTAAATTATATCACTCTTGAAGAACTGTTTGTTCTTCAGCATAAGTACATGAACCCCAATGTACGCAACAACATATACAAGCATAGAAAATTCAGCTACAGAATTTACATATTATGGTACTGTATTTTGCTATGTTTTATACATTTGAACTACTTGAAAAGAGGAAAGCTATTCTCTCACAAATATGCTATAAATTGTTTGCAAACAATTTTTAGCATATCTAAAAAAATGTGGCTTAATTTGTTTTGATTCTGATCCTACTACACAGTTTCGCAATTTTACAGCAGCATACTTTTCAATGTAAATCTTAATTGCATATATTTCAATTATAAATTATACCCTAAATTTCAAAGATTTTTTCAGCTGTAGGAAATGTGGTTATACTTTCAGAATTGTACGATACAGTTTAGTATAATCATATTCGATAAGTTTTGCTTCAAACTATCACAAAATAGACTTTATTTTACCATTAATATGTTTAACTTTTCTTTAGAAAAACTGTAAAACCTCTTTGTTGTGACTACAATTTCAATCAATTACAATTCAGATCTGAACTGTTTTGAATAAAGAGAAGAAAGAACTACAATATATATATATATAAAATAGACCTTTACTTAGAATTTATATAAGGGATGAAGGAGAGATTACACTTTTTTATTTACTTAAGCTAATCGGTAAAATGCTTTGCTTTATACCATTTTAAGCATTTTTTTGTACTTAGTTTACTGAGCTGATAAAATATCAAAGGTTGATTTTGTGTAAGATCTATAATAACCATAAGTATTTATTATTTTTCTAATTATTACTTTCTTTTATTATAAAAATAAAATCATTGCTTTTTGTCCTCCTGATATTAAGTTGTTTCTTTTCCCATTCATTCTCTGACGGTTAATAAACAATGAATTTTAAATTTTTTGCTCAATGTATGGGTAGACTAGGTATTTGTTACCTGTTAGAAAGAAAAATGATTATATTATTGGTATATACTGTTAACGAAAACAATATAAATATATTTTTAACACAATGGGCCATGAATACATTTTGATAGAAAATCATTTTAATGTTTTGAAGTTTTTAAAAACTTTCTACTTCAGATACTATAATAAAATAGTCAGTTTTAAGTAGTACCTGGAACCCTTCTGCTTGGATACAGTCTAGTTAGTGTTTTTTCACATCGCGTCTTAAAGCAACATTAGGGCTATTGGAGATGATCCTTCGTTATTTTGAACTTCAAAACAGAGACGATGAAGACACCTGAGTTGTTACTCCCCTCTCAGAGCTAAACGCCAATAGAAGGACTTGAAGCCTCGACAGAATTAACGTGTATCAGCCCTACTATATGGTGTGTCTTCAGTATCGAACTAATGACACCGACTATAAGAACTTACCTACCTTGACCACTTGGATACTATAGATTGTAAATACTTTTAATAATTATTTGAAGATAAATTTATTTCTCCGTGATAAATAGTTCCTTTCTCTTAAAGAAATGTACTAAAATATAGATTTTATTCTTAAAGTAAATTTAATACATTAGTACATTATTAAAAATTATCTCATTTTCTTAAATCCTATACTTTTTCTAACATAGATATAATTATCAGTGTCATTTTAAAATTAAAAAATAATCTTTCGAGTTGTCATTCAAGGTCTTCGCTAAATGCAATGGGACCGCTGCAGCCGAATGCTCATGGTCTTGAACTCGTGGAGGTGTTGTCGAGTCTTCAGTTTCAGCTCTTGTTTTTAAAAACTTTTTTTCCAATGGGGCTGTATTTTAGCAACTTAGCCTTTGCAGATGCGCAAGTCCCTAAATATGAGAGCCATTTCATGGTGGCACCATCTAGTGGCGGCCTCACTACCAAATTTGGACGCTTGAATTAGTTTTTAATTCAAGCTCACGTCGGATGCTTAATATTGCCGCGATTTAATTTTTCAGAGAGAACCAGAGCCAAATTGATACTCAAGGGATCTTTTACACGCAACATAATCATATGTCATGCGTGCCTACGATTTTTGCATCCAGAAAATCTATCGACTCCAGTCGGGGTCGAATCCACAACCTTGGGCTTATGAAGCGGATACGCTACCTTTAAGCCACCGGAGAGCTGACTTATATTGAAAACTAGAATCGTATAGTGGCTGATGTACGTTAAATTTGTTGAGGCTGAACAATACTTTGGTATTGTGTGGAATTTTAGAGAGTGTGATGACAGCTCACGTGTCACCCTCGTCACTCGACCTAGGCTTGAGTTTACGAGGTCCGTCTCCAATAGCCCACGCGTTGGTTTAGAGTGTGACGTCAAATTAAAGTCAGATCAAAATCACCAAATGTAAAGAGGAACATATGTTCAAAATGTAAATTACCTTGATTTTTATGAAAATTTATAACTTATGCCCTATGCATCCTCTTAAAAATTAGGAAAAACATTCTATAAACAAACGGTTTTCCATTTTAACAATTAAAGGGAAGAATAAATAAAGTATGGAACGCATTTGTTATACGAAAGAAAAAATGAATTAGATAAAAATGTGTGTGTGAGTAGGGTATAATAAAAAAAGATGTTATCTTTATAGGATAGCGACAAAATATTAGATTAATATTAAATTTCTACCTTATAAAATATTTCAAATTTAGGGTTCTATTTTTTAACATGATACAAATGCAGCTTTAAATCTTGTTTAATTTTTTTCTTTTTTTTTCTTTCAAATTATTATAGTATGTAAAAACCACACAGACCAGAAAATCTTGTACCACCACAACATGTGTGGGAGTTCCAGAAAGGAAATTGTTTTCTGCTTTTTGGATCAGTTCTCTGAAGGTTAAGGCTCTTGTTTCGAATTGTATTATCTCTCTCACACACAACACAAAATGAAAAGATATTAATGCATATTATTCACTCAAAGAAATTAATCTTTTATTTTCTAATGTTGGATGAAAACATCATTAACATGGGTAGCTGCATGACGATTTTTTTTTATTTTGGCTGATATATATTTGATAACTAAAAAAAAATGATAATTTAACTTTACAAATTGAGCTTTATATAACATATAATAATGAATTTCGCAAAATCTTTTGCGGTAGTTTTTTACAAGATACTTAACTATCTTACGCACCAACAGTGCATAAACATAAGAAAATTTATATTGAGAACTCTCACTTCTATATCCATTCTTTCATTAATGCTATTAAGTCGTAACCGTATTAGTAGACATTTGTCTCATTAAAAATGTATATTCAAGGAGTAAAGCTTTTATTTTTTTATATACCTATGCCAGCATGTTATACGTATGTTTTTATAGCTGTGTGTGAACACTATCATACGACTATTTCTATGGACACCATCCAATGTTTCTTCTGAATTTCTTATAACTAGTTTTGAAAACCTATACAAATAGAAAAAGCATAATTTATAAAGAGTTCATAGTTCGTTGTAACCATTCGGGAAAATATAGACCTGCTACTTTCACAGCGAAAATGCAATAAAACAGAATAATATTGAAAAATTCAAACAAGGGTAAATTTAAATTTTCATTTATTTATTTCAAAATTACTGATTAAATTTTGATTTAATTTAATGAGAGTTTATATATGTGAAGCGAAATTTTGACCCAAATACACTGGTGTCCAAAAGTTTATAATAACGTTTAATTCTTCCAGAATTAAGAGGCAGCATTGAATGGATATTGGCATACATAATGAAAAATATATTACAAATAAAAAAAAAGTGAACAACGCATAAAAATAACTTTGTTGTTTGATTTATGCAAAGGACGTAAAAATGGAGAAAATGCAAGCAATTTATCTCTCACTGCAAAAGCTTGTTATATAGTAAGGAGTGTGATCACCTTCTGCTGTAACACAGTGGTTTTTCATGCTGCAAATGAGATTCAGGCTAACGAGCTGAAATCTTTCGTCCGAGTATGTCCCCAAAACATATTCAATGAGATTTATGTATCTCGTTATCTTCCTGGACATTGCATGCACCTAATATTTTCTCATTCAAGATATTGCTCTACGAATCGAGAAAAAAAATGACGTGAAGTTAGCGCACGCCAGCAAAAGTACGAACCTGTCGCTACTGTAGGGCATGAAGTTTCAGACTTCATCCTCTCTCTTGTTCCATTACAAAAACTCATTTGAAAAAATGAATGCGACCAGAAGACTTAATGCCCGTCAATGGCAAAATGCCACCTACTCGATGCTGATTTTATTTTGTGATGTTGTGAGAAAAAGATAACGCGCGTTTCATATTCTCTCCAAATTATGCTGAAATTTGAATAACTCTATAATCTGAATTGGGATTCCTCAAAGGATTTACGTCGCTTCATTGATTATCTGTTTAATTTTCATGTTCTTGAATTTATTGCAAATGGACTCTGTTATGCACACCACTGGTACGCAAACAGTTGAACGATATTTTAAATATCCGGCGTCTGGTAAACTGTAAACTCCAATAAATTGCTTGTTAAGAAATCATTACTTTCATTGTTGCAACAAGCTACAAGGGTAGCTGTCTGGTACATATTGTTAGGATATGTTACGCAGTTATAGTTAGAAATTGATCTTGCCAGACTAGTGTTACTCTTGATCGACTTGTTGCAACTTTTTATGAACATTAACTTGGTAAAAACTTATCTGGTAATGTTTCCACAGTTTGTAAGTTACATTTGTAGCATTGCATGTACAAACATTTACTACATTATACGCTTCTATATGAAAGCAACCCCTTCGTGATATTCCAACGATTCTACATTCTAAAAACAAATCAATTTGTGTTCTTTGAGACATAATAAATACTTTTATAACAGTTAAAATACGCTCGATCTCATTGATCACAGAAATTACCTGATCTCGAATGCGCATCCCAATAATTTTACTTGCAGCACTCTTAACTCCTAACTCTTCTATCATTCTATTGTGTCACTGACAAAAATTACGTGTACTCAGTCATGGGTTAATACGAAGAAATTACGTATACTGAATTTTTCAGGGGCTTTTCTATTTCGTTTAACTCTTTTCGTTTTTCTGCAATTTCTAAACTATTCTTAACTTTTCGGTACCAGAGTAGATTTATTAATAAAAAAAAAATATCAGCAGCATAAAAAGCAAAAGATTCCCATTTTAAAAAATCAATATTTTTCGGGATAAAATTGTTTAGTTTTGTCGACCATTACTTTCGGACCAAAAAAATGTACCCTAATATTAATAATTCACTTATATTTATATAATATCCATGTTTATAAATGTATGAGGTGCCTGATTTATTCATTGCTTAGTCTTATGCTAGTATATTAACAAAAAAAAAAAAAAAAAAAAAGTAAAATGCCACAGAACAAACTAAGAACTAAGCTCTTATATATATTATATACTAATAGTATATATATAAGTTTAAGGTGTAAAATTATACATTCTGCACTCAGCATTCAATTCTCAATATGAAATTCTGTCTCATCTTTTGAAAGTAACAATGTACTGTGAACAAGATGTAGTGCAATTCTTGACTATCACGGTAGTCGAGTTGTCATGGTCACGAAATCGTGGTTGTCAGGTCATACGTTAAAGTCCCGGTCCTACTAAAAACCCACTGAAAAAAAGGTTGATGCTTGTTTAACCTTTCGAGGCTCAATGCCTTCCTTTTGCTTTGGTGTGGCAGTTCGGAGAGCGTCATGCCAACTCTGGTACCATCTTCGTTACTTGACCTAGGTTCAAAAGTACAAAGTCCATCGCCAATGACCCTTGCATTGCTTTAGAGAGAGAGCAGTGGTCTTCAAAACTTTTTCAACTCATGGAACCCCTATAACTTGAAGGTGCTTTCGTGGAACCCCTAAGACTTGAAGGTGTTTTCGTGGAACCCCTAAGACTTGAAAGTGTTTTCGTGGAACCCCTATAACTTGAAGGTGTTTTCGTGGAATCCCTAGAACTAGAAAGTGTTTTCGTGGAACCCCATTCCGTACACATACTTCGAAGAGTACATCTCAAAATAATATTTAAAGTAAATCCACATGTTATAGGCACTTTGCGTAAAGGCAATTAAAAAAGTATTGCATTCATTATTAACAAATTTTAATCTAATTTTTTAGTATAATTTACTTATTAATAATATTAATTTGTGATTCAATTGTCCCCTACCCACGCTTTATATTTACTAACTTGGATATACACTAGTATTTTTTTACACAAACTGTCGAAGTCTAGATCTATTGAAATAAAATGCCATCGCATTACATATTCTGAGTTTAATTTGTTTTTATACTTTGTTTTTGTAGCCACTTAAGTAGAGAAATATATTCCCTTAAACACAATGATCTGAATAGCATTAAAGTGTTTATAACTGTGTGAGAAATCTCGTGTATTTTGCATGAATTTACAATCTAGAATATAAAAACCATTCTTGCTTAAATTTTGATTTTATCATCAACCCTTTTAATATGTTGTGTTACCTTTCCTTCGTTATAGGAGTTGTTTTCCACAAATGTAAAAAGGTAAATTTTTTATTAAACTATTTAGTTTTGCAAGGCATTGTGCCAACTAACGAGTATTCAATTATCTCCTAGAACCCGAGATAGAAAACAATAGAATATTCACAATCTAGTTGGAAATATATATATAAAAAGATAAAACGTTTTAATATTCTTTTATTATATTATAATAAAAGTTTAAAAAGTGCTGCAAAATAAAGTTATTATATATAAATAAAATTTTCAGTTTTAATGAATAGGGGAGATAAGATTTAGATACTTGTAACTATACAAATTTCATAGAGAACGCAGTCCATTTGGCATACATATTTTTTTCTTCTCTACTTTCTTATTGTAACTCGAGGAACCTCTGGGAATGCCTTGTGGAACCCCAGGGATTTTAGAGCTTGCAAGCTTGCATTAATAACATTGTCTACATTAATAACATTGTCTACATTAATAATATTGCATTAATAACATTGCCTACGTTAATATCATTGCCTGCATTAATAACATTGCATTAATAGCATTGCCTGCATTTTAATAGCATTGCCTGCATTGTCTGCATTAATAACATTGCTTGGATTAATAAACAAATCTAATTACTTCATTTCTTATCATATTTGCATGAACAACTTCGGGAAATAAATGTGGGCTCACTAGAAAATTTGAATCGATGGAATAATCTTATACTAAATAAAAAAATAAAAAAATTTTAATTAATTTCACAAATCCAATTTACTGAAAAAAAATGAGCTGGCGAAAATTTTTTTAAATGTTTGTAAAACTAATAAAAAAATGAGCTGGTGACAAACAAAACTTCACGTATTAAACGTTGTCATATGTATCACACTCTATACAATACGAAATGTAACTATTTTTAAATGTCAAAGAATAAAAGGAGTTACGAAACAAGTTGAATTTTTTCTGTCTTTACTACAATGCTTCCTTCAAACAAGAGAGTATTTTTTTCATTATATTAAGAAAATGTGTAGTTAATCTGGATTAGATATAAACCCAACGCTATTTATTTAATCTTACCACGGATTACTCACTTGACACAAAAGGTCTCAGGTGCAATAGCACATGCTATTTTTTCATTTTCATTCAAAAAGGTCTTTGATCCAAAAGATAAAGCCAGATGGCGAAACCTAAAACATGATATATTTTCAATGTCCTAACGCAACACTTTAAAAACACATTTCTTAGAAATAATTTCCCTAAGAGTCCTTTCACGATAACAGGAAAAATGGTTCCAAAGAGTGAAAATTTACATGTAAATGCTTGCGAAACGACATGTGTTCCATTCGCTTTTGATAATAAGCGTCTTACGGGATTTTTCGTCCTTTCATATCAAAAGCATTCTCTTGAAGCAATAACGAAATTCAAAAGTTAATCCGTACTTGACATGTAGGTGGTTGTAATTGCATAAAGATTTGTGATTCGAAATTATTATGGACATGTACCGCATTATGATATATAATCCCGTAATTTTATATTGAGAAGTCTTGGTTTTGAATCAGCCATGCGAAAAGACATTGTTGCAATCAATTCCTTTTACGATATTTTTCTCAAACAGATTAGAACTGTTTTTAGTAGCTAGTTGTATTACTGAGAAGTTTATTCTTGGGACACAACAAAGGTAACCAGATATCAAAATATCTCTCTATTGCATTTTTAGTATACAGTCTTATCTTAACACTATCAGTATATTTTAGAAGTACGTGCTTCACGGAGTCTACCGTTAGTGGCGTAACGTACACACCAGCAACCCCGCGTCGCGGGGTCCAAGGATTCTAGGAGGCCAAAAGCTTATGTTATGTTATAGTTTTGTAATCATTTGTAAGGTGCCGGTGTTAGCCAAAACCTGTCTTTACAAGGGGTCCTAATATTCTTCGTCTCTCCACTGGCTACCGTTACTTAATATCGAAGAATATGATTCAAAATTGGATTGTTTTCAAATTCAAAATTGTCCCAGGGGGGGGGGGGTAAACAATTGCAAATTTATTAATTAAAAAGAAATTTCCAGTTTGTTATTGAACCCTTTTTTCAACTTAAGTTTGTCAGTTTTTTCCCCTTTGTCTAAAATATGTTTCATATTTGTCTTTTATATTACAACGAAATAGATTTCTCATATTGCATATCGTCGTAAAAAATTGCATGTATATATAAAATTCATAAATTTGAAGAACAATGTGTAATTTTGAACGTCTTAAATTTTTCATTGAGGGTATATACAATCAGTAGTGTTAGGGTAACGTCGGTAGCCTGGTGTTCAAGGTAACGGACCCTTTGCCAGCGTTTCATGAGTTCGAGCCTAGTGCGGCTTAAGACCCGCCGTGTAGAGTGGGCCGATGTACGTTTTATATGTCGTGGCACAAAGGTCTTCCCGTATGTGTGTTGTTGAAGTTATTATAAGGGGTGACAGTTTCAGTGTTCGTCCAGGTCACTTGACCATGATTCAAAATCCCGAGGTCCGTCGCTAAAAGCCCTCGAGTAGCTGAGTTGCGACGTTACTATTCACTCACTCACTCAGTTAGTGCTAGGCTTTATTGCTGTCTTGCAATCAGTCTTCGCGTCACCGGCGCTAGCTGTGGACTTAAGCATGAGTATTTGATGGGAACCACCAACATGTCAATCCACAGACAGACATCGTGCTGCTTACTAGTCGACTAGGCCGAAAAAGAATACTTCCACGGATTTATCACAAAGCGTTTTTGTTCCTATTTTGCACTGGTGACTTAAGGGGAAAAGGGTTGCCGCATCAGAAATTTATTTTCAGGAAAGAGTGAGGTAACTTGCACATTTTTCTTGCAACTTAATTACAACAGAATAAAAACGAACTCATTGTTCGATGTAAGTTTAGCATTCTCAGAGTATAATGTCCTGATATGCAAGTATAATGATTAATAAATATAATTTCAAAATAAGAATGATTTATTTTGAAATTTAAATCACACCTTATATGGTTTTCGGGTAAAATTCAGTGAAGTTTTACATAAAGTATATAAACTTTGAGTATTATGCCATCTATCAAACAGATTTTTTTTAGTATCTTTTACTTTCGTAGTAGTTGGATGATTTATCTAGTTAAAAACCTCCTCCTATCAATAGTTGGATCAATAGTTGGACTGTAAAAAATCCTCTTTGCATTAAGTTCTCAAATTTTTTTTATTTATTACAAGAGCTCTTTGAGCATTTTTATAGCAAAACGGATCTATTATAATCTGTAAAATAAAATTTTTAGGATTCATTATAAATATTCAAAACATTTTAATCGTTATATTTTTTTATCTTTAAAAAACTGTAGACTATAGAAACAGCAGTTAGAAATCGTCATCTACCTTTGTGAAGTTCCCCACATCATTAAATTGAGACTTTTAACTGAGTCTTCTCATTAAAGTAAACAATTATTTTATTTTTGGTTTTTCAAACTACTTCCACTTTAACAACATCATTTTAATTTGAGAAGCATTATACTAACACGATATGAAATAATATTAATAAAAGATTAGTCTTAACTTATTTCGACTCACTTAAGTTGCTCCATAGCTCTCAGAGATTTAAACTCCATTAAGGCGTATGGAAATGTCTTTTATTAACTAAAAAACTTCACGAGAGTCCTCAACTTCAGAGGTAACGCAAAATAAAGGAGTAATATAAAAATAGGAATATAGATAAAAGGAAAATTGACTAAATAATCAATTGAGATATTATTTTGCAAGATTATGAAATTTCGGCGAAACAAATCGTGAGGAGAGAAATTATCCTGCGCCTCTAAAGTCCTATTCTAAGTCAAAGTTTGTCAGACTTTCGAGAGAGAAGTGCCAAAAAAAAGTTCTTAGTGAAACAAGGTAACTTAAATATCAAAGAGCCATTTACATGCATTTGCATGTATACCCTGGAGATGGCACCCCCTTTTCCGGTAGCGGTAGTGATTAATACACACACACAGTCGTGGTCCAATTAATAAATTTAGTAGACATAATTTCATTTTAATAATACATAGAGTCAGAAGTCTGATGAGCTTCAACTGTCTATGCAAAGAGCCGCGGTCTGCAGACCCCTGTTGTAGGTCAATGACGGGTAAAGTAGGGTTCGCTTTAAAGATTCTGTCTGGATCACTGCTGAGTCTGAAAAAGTTGTACAGCAATTTTCTAACATTATTTTTAAGAAACATTCATTTGGAAGAGGGTTCTATTTTCTGTATTTAAAAAGTTTTCAAAGAAATACTTCTGCATGTAGAAAATATCGATGGGAGAATTTAAATGTAGAAATCAATCAAAATACTTTTACAACCTGCCCTAATTTAATATAGATAAAGTTTTTAAAATATGTCTATTTGATTTTATATTTAAGTTTCAAAAATTCAAAAAAGCGAGAAATATAAAGTCAAAAATTCATATTCTTTGGAAAAGTGTCAGTAATTAATTCATAATTATACATTTTATTTATTAATTCGTATTTTTATTAATTATATGTGAGACAGTGATAAATGTGTGTAAGTTAAATTTATTTGAAAAACTTCGTATTACATAAATTTTGAAGTTTCTCTTGATTATTCGATTGTTCAAATTATCAATATTGTGCTCAATCTTCAAAAATTACATTTAGTGGAGCGCATAAATAGGTATTTAATTTTGACTTAAAACACTTATCAGTTAACTTTATCATATTTTTTTCAAAATTTTAATATTTTTTTAAAGACAAATTACAATGAGGCAGGATTATGTTACATAACTTTCATTTCACTTCAATATATTATGTCGTGCCATAAGTTTTAATACAAAATTTTAAGAAAGTTTGCTGGGAATCAAAGGTAACACATTATTTTAAATTCCGTCTTTGGAGATCCTTAGCAATATTTTTCAAAAAAGTGTAGTCTCTCACGCATGTTGTTCTAAGTCAGTCAGAATTTTAACCAGTGGCGTTACGAACACCTCACCTCCACCGCATCGGGGTTCTAGAGACCCAAAAGCTGTGTTATGTTATGATTTTGCAATCCTGTGTCAGATCCAGCTTGGGGCTCAAAACCTGACTTTTCTAGGGGACCCTAATATTCTTCTTTACGCCACTGATGTAAAATAGAGTATTGTGTAGAATAAACGGTTCTAACCCAGAAATATATTTTAATATTCATCCATCAGCAAAATATTTTCCAAAATAAATAATTTATTTAATATGATTGACGATAATAAACAATTATAGAAAATGAGATAGTATAACTCCAAAGTTTTTAAAAACAAAGCCATATAATTTATTTAAGAAAGTGCTCGCTATACTATTTTCAAAAACAAAATGATCCCATTTCATATATTTTTCTAACCTTTCATCCAAAAAAATCAGTGGTGTAGCGTACACGCCCCCAACCTTAGCATTACAGGATCCAATGGGTCTAGGGACCTGAAGTCTGTTATGTTATGGTCTTGCAATTCTTTGTAAGATCCGGCTTGGGGCCCAAAACCTGACTTTGCAGCGGGGGAGGGGGTAGTATTCTCCATTACGCCGCTGGCTTTAAAACTTTGAACAGAAGCGAGAAACATTCCAGATCGTAATAGAAACGGTCATCCGCCCTCGTTGAGAACACCAACTCTCCTAAAAGTACAGTTTGGGTGAAAACACTTAAAAAAATCCTTGTCAAATGAAGATTCTTCTTATTATAAACCATTGCACCCCAACCTTTTTATCTCTGCGGACCGGTCAACGTTTGATGATTTTACTGCGTCCCGCTGAGGGAGGGACAATGATTTCCATATTTTAGATTGTTTTTACTAAATAACTTTAATTTAATGCATTTAAACAAGCCTTCAGTATAAAACATAGTTACACCAAAAAAAAATGAATATAAAATGATTTATATGGAATATAAATTGATTCTATTTCAGGGGATTTTATGTAATTATCCTTTACATAATTGTATTAGAACTTACGAGCAGGTATATATATATATTTCCCAATTACTAAATCAGTAGTTAAGTAATTTTAAAGAAAGGCCGATTTTTTCTGAAGTTCAAACAAATGTAATTATAAAAATACTTTGTTCTTAAGATTTATACCATAAAGACACCATGGTAACAAATAGAAATTTAAATTGGAACGAACAATAATTTAAGAATCGAAACGTATGGGTAGTGCTATTGTTAGAAAAATTTCAATATACGTAGTCGACTCTCGCTAATTCAAACCTCTTCGATAATACGAGCCTTACGATAATTCGAAGTATATGCTCAGTTCTTAGAAAAGCTCTAGATATTTCGAACTAAAACAATACGTTTTGGTACAATCAACATTTCGAAGTGAAATCTGTGGAGGGCCAAAACTACAACACGCGATAATTCGAAGTTATCTAAAATAACTCTCGGCAATTCGAACACTCACTATCATGTAGAGTCCTGTAGCAAACACGTTTGAACTTACATTTTTTGTGCCGTAATGTCTCTGCGTGTCTCCCCTGTAACGTAGCCCCTTTGATGACCATCTGTCTGCCATCTCTTCTTTGTGTTTCCTGGTTCCTCAAGCAAAAAGACACTTTCATTGCTTTCCTTCTTCAAGTGGACAATAGACCAACCGCACCTGTTGTCAGCCGTCCATGTCTTTCGCTTAACATGTGGCCTTGCTACACATGTGTTCAGAAAGGATGGTAGGCTATTGTGAAGAAAAGTGTTGTGGATATTGTGAGGTGGGATTGCTTATTTTGCGTTGGAGTGACATGACGATTTATGACTCTCATCTGTGTGACTTATGGCATTAGTGCTTATTACGATCAGTTTCTATTGTAATGTGACATTTTTTCCCAATGTGACCATATGAATTCATTGCCTATTGTGGTATTACCATAAGCCAAAGCATTCTCAAACCTAGTTTCAAAATCTGAATGAAAGGTATTTAAATACTGAACGTAGGTTAAAACGTCCTAACAGATTGTCTGTGACAAATTGAGAAAATTCGGGACCTCCAGTATTATGTTTCTTTAGCTGAACTCTGGAGAGAAACTGAGAAACGCTGACATGGTTCTTGTTTTAATAAAATTTATGCTGTCTCTTGTAAGTGCAAACTTGCCTCATTAAATTTAGTAAATAAAGCTGTTAAATAGGTAAAATTTGGTTTCCACTTGATTAAATTTTCTTTTAAAATTAAAGTCACTATCTAGTTTTAATAAAAAGAGAGCCACTATCATACATAAACCCTCCTTACACCTCATGGACCCCTTGCAGGTCGTCATAGACTCCTGGGCGTCTATATAGACCACTTTGGGAATCACTGGGCTATTGGATAAAAGCAACTATATAACTACCGTTTTACAAATTCAAATCAGGATTTTTCCAAAAATCGTTAGACTGTTTTTAAATTTGCGTAAAATTTTGGGCGATACAGTTTCAAAGAGCAAGGCAGGTGTGCATTTTGTAACCTTTTCATGATGAGCTTGAAAATACAAAGGTCCTTTAAAGTAGACGCGACAAGAATAAACGCGACGAACAATACCTCAAGTCTATGTAAGACAGTATCACTTCTTACGAAAGGATGGGCGATTCCTGTTGTGTGTGCCATCTGTAATTACCATTTAAAATGACTGCTTTTTGAGGTATCAAAAGGAAACCGGTTGCTGAGAGAGTCCGGATTTTATACAAAAAGCGATAGCACTAAAACCTCTGCTTTTTAGTAAAGAAAGACGAAGGCGAAGGGAAAAAAATTACGTAGAACATTCCTAATTCAGAGGAAATAAAGAGAAGAGTTATTATGTTTGTTAATTCAAGTGCGTGTCGAAGTTTTTAATTTTTTTTTATTTCTTCCTCCATTCCTTTTTTAGTTCTTTGAAAAGGTCGCGATCTTATTTTATTTCTTTACTCACAGAACTGTGAATAAGGGAAGGAAATGCAGGGATTTTAAATGTTGTAAACTGAAAATAATGAGAAAGATAGAGAATGTTTATCCAGAAAGGGCAACCAAGAGTGATATGGGGTTCAAATGAAGTGAAACTATGAATGGCTCATTACCTGATGTTCGTTGCCAGATGTTTCAAACAAACTTTATTTTAGAAACGCATCGTTGCTTTGTTTTCTTTAATCTAATGGCTAGTTTTTTTAATTCATTGCTTGCTGTTTGAACCGACATTGATCTTTGTTATTCAATGCATTTGTAATCAGATAGATTTTTTTCCTAATTAAAAGTAATGGTAACTAATTAAAGAGACTACAGAAAAACATTTGTCTTTTGATACGGAATATGAGTTTTACAGATATCAGTTGGAATACGAGTATTATTATGGGTTATTAAGTGAACGATTTAAAGAAGCATTGTACTCGCGCGAGCATGTGTGTGTGTCATGAAACAAAATCCAGAAATTGGATGCATCAGTATAAGATTGGAGTAAAAAATAAAGAATTTTCCTAACAAATTACTTAAAATGAAACTATAGCTAGAAAAACATATAATATCGAAAACAAAATCCATTTAACTATTCAAAATAATTACGAAGAGTACAATTTTTCCCCAAAAGGTCTTGAAATAGGTAAAATCTTATTTGGGCTGCCTTTCTGACACGTGGAACAAGAAAAGGCGGCGAATAATTTAGCTTTTGCTGAGAATTGGCAAAACTTTTCATATGCTTTTCGTTTGCATCCAAATATTAAATTTACTTAAGAAGACTCTTCAAACTGAACTTCTCAATAGAAAATCGGAAATTTAGATATTTAGAAGCAATGAAATGAGAAAAATTTCTTTCTTTGTAACGTTTTAAATTTAAAAAATATGTTTGAATATTATTGTACATTTTAAAGACTTTTTTTTTTTTTTTAAAAAGTGAAATTCTTATGTTACAATATTTTACCGAGTATAGTTTTATAACATTTCAATTTTATTTATACTGTTCTTTTTTATTTAGAAAAGAAATTATGCGAATCTACATTTTTTTTTTCCATAAAGTCTTATTTTATTGAACAATTGAATTTAAACCTATTTCCTTTAGAGTTGTAGGTTAAAAAAATTATAATTCAAAATTCGTATGCGATAATGGGCTAAATTCAAGACGATCACATGATGAATATAATCACGCGTTTTCCATTGAATTCGAGGCTGATCTGAGACGCACTTGTAAAATGCAGTCTTCTTGTATTTGTGAAACCCAGATATAGTTTCAAATTTGATAATTAAGTAGACAGGTCAAAATATGTCCTTCAAAAAGTGATTTACGCGGATTTTTTAAACGAGATGCATTTTGTTTTCCCATTTATGTTGTTATTCTTAACTAAAAATGTTCTTTCGTTTAAAAATTTTTTTTTTTAAAAATTAAAATTTAGCAACAGTGATACTATAGAACTGATTGGCTGGAAACACGTGATTGCATTTATCATGTGACTATGAAGTCCCATGCATTTAACTCAATCTTTATTTGGTGAAATCCCTGCAGTAGCAATTTAAAACAATTATTTGAACGCCCAAAAAATTAAATTTAACTTCCCTTCTCAATTACGCGATAGCCCAGGGTGAGCCTTGGTATTTCTAAGAATTCCATTCCAGTCTGTCCTGTTCTTGGCCTGACTTTTTCAGTTTTTGATATTAATAGTCTTTAGATATATTTCTCTAGGTAATCAATCCACACTTGAGTCTTGGTCTTCCATTTCTTCGAGTACCACATGGTCTAGCCTCAAATATTTTTTTTTTGTGACTTGATTGTCGCCCAATCTTAACATGTGTCCTGCCCATTTTAATGTTTTTATTGCAATGAATTTAACAGTATCTGATACTTAAAAAAGTATGTAAATTTTGAAATTGGTTTTTTTCCAAGTATATTACACTATAAACATCCAAAAATAATTCTAAGGACTTTTCTTTCGAATATAGCAAGAGTCTCTCTCGGTCATTGACCACCTTTATGTAGCATATGTGAAAATGAGCCTTATCAACGATTTGTAAATGAGTAGCTTTGTTTTTCTGCTGGTGAAATGAGATTTTAAATAGTTTTGAAGTCCATAAAAACATCAGTTACCAGCAGTGACTCTATTGCAAACTTCTGGGGTTATGTCATTGAGTGAATTCAGTTCAGAACCTAAATATCTGAAACCATTGACAGTTTCATATCTTCTATTTCAAAAGAAGGTTAACTAAAACTGGTATTTCACATGAATTTGGTTTTCTTCTGGTTTATGATTAGGTACATTTTATTTGCTTCCGCTTTCAAATAAAGGAAGGCCAGCTCAATTTATAATATATGTGTAAATATTAAACTAATACTAATTAATTTTCATACAAAATAAACTAAATTTTACCGAAATGAGTACTTTTTATTCACTTATCCATATCCTGTTTAAGGCGTCCGACTTGGTTCGGAGACCAATTTTTCAAAAATTGATTTCCAGAAGAATTTCATTGTTTTAAAGAACATAAATATGTTTAAAGAGTCATAAACATTAAATAAACGACATGTATCCCTCTTGTTTTTGAAAAACAATGTGTGTGTGCTGTTTTTACAAAATTTTAACAAAACTTTCAATAATTTGAAAAACAGCATAAATAAAAAATACGTTATATATTGTAATTTTAATTTCATTAATATACTTCTTGATCTATCTGAAGTCTCACAAAACGCAGGGTACAAAATAATTTAACAAATAAATATTTTATAAGCATTCAACTTTGACGTTAATGTTTTTTCGTCAAAATTACGTTATGTTCTAAGCAAAAAATGGCTGTAAAATATGATTAAATGTAACTATCTTAAAACCTGCGGTTTGTTATTCTCTGAAGGTGCAAATAAGTGTTGCAAGTTTCTTTGAATTTAGTTGGATCGTTTTGGAGATATTCCCATTTTTCGTGCACAAATTATCGCGATAATTTCATTCTTGAAAAAATTCGCATTTAAAAAATAGAAAAACAACTTAAGATACATCAGTTTTATTTAATAATCCTTCTTCCACAGTGCTTGTATTGCTTTTTCTTTTTAATGATCCTAACACCTAAAAAACATCTTTTCAACCTTTTCGGATACTTAGTCAACCTTTCCTTTATATTAATAAGGACAAAAGACATTTAACAGAAGTTAATGAAAATTAGCGTAAGAAAATCGAATGAATTTTTTTTCAGAAATTTTCAAAATCTTTGTCGAAATTGTTAGTACGGATTTTTTTTAATGAGAAATATTTACCTGTCCCATTATGCCTATCATAATCAAATTTGCACCACTCACAACTGGAATGGTTTATTTTTTCAAATTTCGAGATAACTTAACCGTCATTAAGAAAGTCCGGCACATGTATTTTCAAAAAATTATCGATTTTCCCTTTTTTATATTTTTTTAAAAATTCAAATATTTCTTTTTAAAATGATATATGATACGAGAAAATACGATAATTATAGGAGTAGCTACTCCTATAGTTAAATAAAGTTACTCGTAGTCACGCACCAAAGGAGCTCTGTTAGGAGCACCTGTGTTTCCCCTTGCATAAGTTTCTGATGAGCGCGAATCCATATGATGTTCAAGTGGAAAAATTTGACTGAATTGGAGTTATCCAAAAGTGTACAAGTACAGGTCTTTTAGATCTTAAAAGCGAAGCAGGGAGAAAAAGGTTAAGTGTTTGAAAATGCCTAAGTGGTCTTAAGCGACTCACCGACATTTTAATATTAAAAATTCAAAGATATTATAGTATGGCTATTAGAAATATTATCATTGATATATACACAACCTGAAAACTTCTGTTTGGGCTGTTTATTTTCATCCTCTGCTTCAAACGAGAACCCTCAAGATGGATTGTGTTCCGCGGATATAAATGCCTAGTGCAAGTTTCAAAAGATAGAAACTGAGTGTAACGAAAGACACTATGATCATAAACACATATTCACGTGCTATATACGATAATGAATTAAATGAAGCCAATTTTTATTAAAAGCTTTTATTTAACTTACAATGTATGTATGTATGTATGTATGTATGTATGTATGTATGTATGTAATTTGTTCGGGTGGAATCTTGCAACTCAAATTTTGAAGCTGATATCTTCCTCCCATTAAGTTGAAATTTTGTATACACGTTTAGTTTGGATGACAATGCATGTTTTGACCATTTATATTCCGATATTGCAATTAATTAAAAAGATATTAATTAAAAACGTTTAACTAGTTTTGGGCGCCAACTTGGATATATTTGCATTGTTGTAATAATTTTATTGTTACAACAATGACAAAAGTTGGCGTCGAAAATCGGTTTTCAGCCAAACTGGAATTTCATGACGTTGCGCTATTGACAGTATTAATTAAATTTGTCTAAAAAATAATTACATTTCTACAACGTAAAAATAATCTAATTTCTACAACGTATGTAATTTTTTTACAAATTTCTATCTATTTTCTTGGATTTAAATTCAAAACAAAAAAGTAGAGCTATTTTCCAAGTAGATTGGTACATTGTATACCTTTCTCAACACTGCCAAGTTAAACTGAGATGGAGTATTGAAGAAATTCTTTAAATAATTTATCTAACTTTAATCTATGAAACTCAGACAAAAAATAATTACAGAATCGGAAAGATCATTTTTTTATGTATCTTACCCATCAAAAGGAATCCGCTAGGAAAACAATAAGAGAAAAATATTATCTAGAAATGCAATATATTTTCGATTAAAAAAATAATTTTATAATAAAATAAAGGAATTTTTTAAAGAAATTTTCTAATTTTAAGCCTACAAGTAATTTAAATACACCTCATTTTATCACCAGTAATCTAAACACACACTTCGACATGTGTCCTTAAATGTAATTACAAATAGAATCTGTTAATTGTATTTGAATTTAATTATTGATTTTTTCAAAATCAAGTTTCTAAAGATGATCTGAGCAATTTAAAAAAAATAGATTCTTACGTAGAAGATATTCAATGTGCAGCAAAAAATTATCATTATTTGATAAAACTTTCTTTTTTGATTACAAAATGCGTTTTGAGTCTTAAGCATTTTATTGATTAATACAAATATTTAAATGCCTTTTGAAGTTTTTTAATAAACAACTAAAATTTTCTTCTAATATGTTAGAGAAATATATCCCTTATCTTCAAAATATTTCAAATAAATAATATATTCTTTAAGTTTTTCAAAAATAGTCAAAATTTTAATTAAACATTTAATAACTTTGTCATTTATGAAGATAATCTCACTAAACCTTTTTTTTCGTGTGTAGAACAATGTTACCCAAAATCTGCACGAAGATTGAAAAAATTGCTTAAAAATTACAGATTTAAAAAAATTGTGTTTTTATTCTAATACCATTTTGCGAGAATTAATTCAGCTAAACCAGGGATGGCGAACCAGCGTTCAATGAGTTGAACAGGCTGATAAACCTGTCCAGCGATAACTAAAAAGTAAAAAATAAATTAAATGTAAAAAAACTTTTTTAAGAACAAGCTTTTATTTAAACGCGCTAAAAAGAATAAAATAAACTTTTCCTTTAAAACTTTTTTTACTATCAACTTATAACGTCATTACACAATTTATATGATATAAAAGCTTGTCGCGAGATTTACCTGTGTAGATAAACAAGTAAAATAAATAACTTGACCTGATTGATTTTGGTTTTTAAAAATTCAAACTAAGTAAATATGAGGACTTAAATATTGCGACAAGCTTTTATATCATATAAATTTTGTAATGACGTTATAAGTTGATAGTAAAAAAAGTTTTAAAGGAAAAGTTTATTTTATTCTTTTTAGCGCGTTTAAATAAAAGCTTGTTCTTAAAAAAGTTTTTTTACATTTAATTTTAGAGATCTAGGCGATCCTATGTTATTAAGAAAATGTTTACATGGAAAGGCTCAGAACCCAAACGAATCAGTAAATAGCACCATATGATAAGTGATTCCAAGATTTACATTTGTGGAGTAAAAAAACTCTAAAATTTGGGGTAAATATGGCTATTTCACAGTTCAATACGAGTCATGTAGCAAAATTAATGACCTTAAAACATTCTGATACTGAAACAAGTTATAACTGCGTGCCATGCTTCAAAAAACTAGATGCACGTAGGATTCACGTAGCTCAACGAAAGGACCTTGAGATCCCAAAAAAATTGACAAAATTGTTAAAAATAATAAAAAAAAGAAAATTAGAGGTTCTTTTATATGAGCAGAGTGTAAAAAAAAGGCTTCATATGCTTCTGGAAAGTACTAAAAAATAAACGATCAAAAGACTGCAAATTTTTACTTTAAAGCCGATTTTCTCAAAATGTAATATTTTTCACTTTATGTACGTTTTTCTCAAAAACTACTCATCATATAATCCTCAAATTTTCAGTAAGCAGAGGCTTTTAACATGTTTACACACTTTAATGGAGGGAATTAGATATATCTAGCGAACTTTTACAGATATAACTTTTTTTTAACTAAATTTTAGAGGGCGGGGATTGCAAATTTAAAAAAAAAATTCATAATTACTTTAATTCTTAACAAAAAGACAAAAGCTTTCGTTAAAGAGCTATTGATAGTACACATAACCTACTGTAAAAATGTTGAACAGGAGAACTAAGTAGTTTCTGAGAAAAAGGTACATAAACTTACGCAATTGAACATAGGCTTCTATGGATGTGCCGGACCCCCTTAATCATCTTTAATTGAATTCGTCTTTCTAAAGAATGTCTATTTTTCTTACATTGTCCAGTAACGGTTGTAACGCAATCAAAGAGAAAAAGAAGGGGGAATGTTATTGTTCATCTTTTGTCTCTTCTTTAAATCTCAGTGATGACCTCCAAAACGATGAGAATCCTTCTAACTGTCCTTGTTTTCTCCCATTTTAAATGAGTCCTTGATTTCCAGCACTGAAAAGGCATTGACGCAAAAAAATATATTTAATACACACTCTTATAAAGATTTTCTTCAGACACGTTTTCAACTATCTTCTGTGAGCATAGATGAAGTGAATCTCTGAAACAACAGCAAAAAATCATTCTAAAACTTGGAATCACGATTTTCATGGTTTGCGAAGCAGCTGAAGTTTAAGAATTCATAGTTGATGTTTAAAGCGAGGCAGCTGCTTGGTGTCATGATTTCGTATAAAAGGGTATATTTGAATAGCTACCTTGTGAAATAAGCTGCCGTAATGAGATGTTTCTACACTTTGAAACTGACATTAGCGGAAAAAAGTGAATAATCTATTCTTTTCTCATAAACGGTTTTTTTAAATACGTCATTTTCCGAGGAGTTAAATGGCTGTAAAATGTTATAATTAGAATTATTACTTCTGATGAATGTTGTTTCCTAAATTAAATTCTCATAAATTATCAAGAAATGTTCTCTTTCAATACATTCTTTTCTTCATTGAAATTACCCAAAATTTTATTACAAATATATAGAAAAACTATTATAATTTTGTAGATTATTTATTTTTAAATTTACCACAACTATATATGAGTTAATTTAGATGTAACACGTTCATTACTTTTCGGTCAATATTTTAATTCGTAACTTGACTTGATTTAAATTTACGTTGTAGCCAAAATAGCCTAGTCGTTAAGGTCATGATTTCGGGATCGGAATATCGCAGGTTCGAGTCCTGATGATCCACCGTGTAGAGGAGATTAATGCACGTTAAATCTGTCGCAGCTCAATGCCCTTCTGTTGGTGTAGTGTCATAATTAGGAGAGGATGGTTCCAACTCAGACTTCGTCCTCTTCACTTGATCAAGGTTCAAAAGTACGAGGTTCGTCGTTGCTTTTTATAAGGCGATGTTAACAAAAATCTCGTTGTCAATAGCTTTTAACTCGAGAATTATTGACGGTGTACTTCGTAATTTTGAGCCAAGACCAAGTGATGAGGACGACACCTATATAAGCTGATAACCCCTCTCCAAACTTTCACACCCGTAGGACATGAGGTGTTCAGCTCCTCTACACGGCAGGTCTTCAATGGCTCCAGATTTCAAACTCGAGACTCGACAACGCCGTCCAAGAGTTTCGAAAGATGACCAATAGGGTGCCGCGCGATCACATTGATTCGTAATATTATCCCGAATAATATGGAATGATCAAACAATTTTACGTAGAGGTTCTTGATTATGAGAAACTTCCACAACAGTGAAAAGTACTAAAAGAGATTAGATGTGTGCTGAATGTTTAATTATTTATTTACATTAGCTCATTTGCTTAGCATGTAATTTTATTAAGTTCTTTATCTTACACATTATCTTCTTACGCTAAAACTTATCTTGTATATCACAATAAGTTAAGTAATCTTAAACCCTGCTTAGTTACAGCTAATTAGATACTTTTGGATAGAAATTTATTTTAAAAAAGGTTAATGTGTTAAGAAAAATAGAACTTACTACGTATCTTCATAATAAAAACATGCCCATCCATTATTTTTTTTTTTACTTGCTACTTAAAAAAATTACTCAGTAAATTCAAAACTGCTTAAAACTAAATAAACTTAATTATGTGAGCTTGAATAAAAACAAAACATCATTATTTATACTCAATACAGCTTAGAACAAAATTAATAATTAAGCAATTTTTGTGTAAAATACATTTGAACACTGTTATTTCAATCACCTCAGAGAAAACTTTAAATTTTTATTTTTATTTAAATCTCAAACACACCTTCTTGAATCAAACTGAAGGTCAAATTTGTGCTCTTAAAAGGTGGGATTAACCCATGTTTGCTGTATGCGTAGGCGCAGTAGTAGTTTAGCACAGTTATCAAGTTTAAATAAATAAAACTTAATCTTACAAAAAAGAATATACTGGAATTTTAAAAAAAATCAGAATAAAATTGGGAAGTTAAAATTTTTATATTATGTATATCAAATTTTCATTACATATTTTTATAAATTTTGCTGTTTTTTTAAACAAAATTTAGAACTGTAAAAAAACGAAATATTTTTTTTTTTAAAGTTATGTTTGAAATTTTTACGAGAAACAGAGAGAGAGGTTAATGAAAAAAGTAACATCTCTCTTTATCATCATTTAAATTATTTCTTAACTAGCAATTGTTATCGCGTTGAAATACTCTAATATCAAATTGCAATAATTGGCTCAGTTATTCGAATTATCTTGTAAATTTCACATCAGAAAATAAGAGACAATTCCAATACTCTGCGATCGAGACATTGTTTCCTTATAAAAATTTCCCGTCAAATTGTAATGAACAAATAAAATAGGATTTCCTTACATGCAGTAGATTTGCGTTAATTTGGACTAATTTAAACTCTATATCGTCCTGAATTATGTAAGCCCAAATGAGAGAAAACAATTTTAAGGAGATCCAAGGGAACTAAGGGTGAACTGGGAATTTTTATGAGCATCAAAATTCCCAGAATGAGAGTCCTAAACAAATACTAATTTACTTTCTTTTTTACAGACAAAATATTGTCATACTGTCTATATACTAAGAAAGTTCTGGTGAATAAGTAAGTGAATATTAACGTCGTATTGTTTAGCTGTGCTCGATGACTTTTGGTGACTGGCCTCGTAATTTTGAACTGCGGTCAAGGGACGAGGACGATACTTGAGCTGGCACCACCTTCCCCTGACTACCACACTACACCAACGGGAGGACGTCTGAGTTCTGGAGATATTTAAGGGGACATGGTACGATTTAAGCAAAAAATTTTAATTTTAAAAATATTCAAAATAATTTTGGCTGCCTCCTATGTGCGTATACTATGTAAAACAGATTTTGTGCTCAAAATTTCATAATTAATTTAATTTTTTTAGGAAAAATTTAAAATTTTTGATTTTAAAATGCTACTCCTTCTACAAAAAATTACGTACACACATGAGATTTGATTTACAAGTACGTCAAACTATGTATTACAAAAATTGGTATGAATTTTGCGATAACATGGTAGTACAATATTTCTATATATGAATGCTTGTTGAAAATTTCTTACGAAATTTATAAATTCTGAGTTAAATTATTTTTTTAAAAAAATAACTATTGCTTTGATTAAAAATGCATACCAACCTTTGTTGCATGTACTATTAGCAAAAGGTTTAAAAAAATTCAAAACATTAGGCACAACAGGAAAAAAAGCCTTAGTATTTTAAATGAAGACAAACTAGTTATTTATCTTCTCTGAGATAAGTAAGTTTATATAAAGTTTTGATTTACCATAGGGATGTGAATAAAAACGAATGTAAAATCTATCATAATTCTGCGTTTTTTAAGTTTAGAGCTTTCAAATTTTATGAGGTTATAGGAAATTATATAAAGAATAATTTAGGCTAAAAAAATTAAATTTGAATTTTTGTCAATTGAATTCTATTGTGTCTCCTTAACATGCATCACTTCCCTACATGATGGGTCTACAGCACTACTAGGCTCGAACTCATGACACGCCAGCCACGAGTCCGTTACCGTTATCCCTTTTCTACCGCGGCCACTTAAGGCGAACCAAGGTACATAGCGAAGCACTTTGTTAAATAAATGGAAGTAAAACAAAGCAAAGTAGTAAAAAATTTCACAAGAGAGAAATTAAATCAATACATGACCTACACGACATGCATAAAATCGAAAAAAAGGTAACTTAAAATATAATGGCTTTAGTCAATTGTACAGGTTCTGGAGTAACCACCGTAGTCTGTGGTAACGGTCACTAACGCGTTGCCGGTGTAGTCGAGTCGCGGTTTCGCACCCTGATTCCACAGAAGACACGCGGTGTAGTGGGGTTGATTTACTTTAAATATGTCGAGTCTCTCAAAGTCCTCCCATTAGCAAGATGTGGAAATCTGCAGAGTAGAGTGCAAGCTCAGGTATCATGCTTGACATTTGCCCTCGATTGAAAGTTACAAAATCCGCCTCCAATCGCTTTAGTTTAGCTTCAAAGGTGAAGGTGTGGCGTTTTCACGTTCCACAGTTGAAAAATCGGCTTCTTTTTGCTGATAGGATAACAACGTTTCTATGCACACGTGCACCCTTAAATATTGCGGGTCCTGTCATCTGACATCACCTCGGCAACCCGTGACTGTAAGAAAACCCGAAGGCTGAAAACTCAGAGTGAAATTTGATGAATAGCTTCAATGTGAATAGAAAACTGTAATTAATAGCTGCGATTCAAATAAAAACCAAATATTTATTTTCCTAACTCTCAAGCGACCATTAATTTTATCAAACATCATAATGGTACTAAGCCCTCCCTCACTACGCAGTCCGGACTAATAAGAGGTTTAATATCTATATATTTGTTAATGTTCATAGGGTGCGGGTGTCACATTTTCATTATGATTTTTGTTTCGACCTTCGAGAAGTTCATATGGCTTTATTACAGGAATTCCTTTAAAGTTTGGTGTCTAATTTCTCCGACATGTAGTTTTTACTTTATTAAAAATTTTGTGTCCCAAATATGGGATTCCCAAATCCAAAAATCATGTAGTCCACGTATTCTATTCTACATTTATTCAAATGGAAATATAATTTGATTTTTCAAAATATTACGTAACGCAGTAAAACTAAAGATGTTTGAAGCAATATTCCTTCTAACACTGACCATTCATGTTTTTGTATTTTATCCCGAGTCCTACTCTTTAACAGCCCCTTCATTTTTAACCTGTCGCAACTTCCCACTTAGGAATTGCATATTATTCTGCCACACATATCAACAATGGATTAAAGATAAACACTTTACCCTTAATGTCACTCACTCTCTCTCGGGCGATATTCAAATCACACAGGAAAAGCGAGGCCCACATTAAGCTATCAAGCGTTCTTGACAGTTTGTTTCGTGCTTTCGAACATCCCATTCTTTCCGCATGGCAGGAAGGAAGTTTTAATCACGACAGGCGTCACTTAAAATTTAATATAATGACAATCTCGGTAGCCCGGTTGGCAACCTCGAGAAACCGTTTGAGGAATGACAAAAGCGAGACAAAAGACGGCGAGAGGTAGAATACACAGTATTTCGTTCTGCACTGCAGTCGAATATGTGTCAAGGTTATCGAAGAAAATAAATTGATTCGAGAGGCGGAAAAAAATTGGAAACCGTACTTTTTTATCTTTTTTTTTCGGTGTTTAGAAAATAAATCATCTAATGTTCCAGACACATTATAAAGATCTTACGCCTGATAACAAAATCTGTTGTCGTAAATTACGCTCTTGAATTCGACGTAAAACCCGCTGTTCAATGTCTACTTTAGAATCTTTATTACACTGTAGTATTTTTTTTAAAATTACAATATTAAAAAAACACTTTTGGCATCAATAACATGGGATTTTGAAATTAATGTTATAATGGTATTCATTTTGATATTTTCTACACCTTTAAGGGGGTCACTTCACCCAGCATCTTCCCTATCCCCATAATGTTAAAATAGACTAGGTTTAAAGAACGTTTTTAAAATGTTGAGTTGTCATACAATCATCAATTTTATATGTGTATATATTACTTCATTATTTTTATTTTAATGAAAGGATTTTTAAATTTATTTTAGTATTTTTTAAACAAACCATATTGGAGTGACGTGGGAAAAAAGACAAAAATTCTTGTACTTTTTCGAGTCTTTTTGAAAAAATTGTTTGAAACAAAATATCTTATTAAAATATCCATTTATCAGTGGCGTAACTGAAAATATTAGACTCTCCCTGAAAAGAAAGGTTTTAGACCCCAAGCCGGATCTTACAAAGGATTGCGAAACCATAACATAACATAGGCTTTGGGCCCCCCTAGAATCCTAATCCGCGAAGCAGGGTTTGCGGGAGTTTACATTACGCCACTGCCCTTTATTTAGTATTAATATGTGTGCCAAGTTTTAATTTTAACAGAGGTGTAGAATTTTTAAAAATGTCTCTTTTATGTTTAATTTACACTTTTGAGAAACTGTGATATAAAGAAAATAATCTTTTACCTTAATTAATATATACAAACACCATAAATTGGATTGTTAAAAGGCTTCCAATTTTATCAAAGTAAAAAAAATTTGAACTACATTAGAATCAGGAATATACTTTATTTCACTGATTTTTGCGAAATGACCCCTTAAATACTTTTTTGAACAAAATCTCTACCATGATCAGAAATGTGGTTGAATCTTAAGAAAATAATTTATTTAAGGCTATATTTGCTTTTTGTCAAGAAATAAAGAAAATAGTTGCAATTAGTGAGTGAGAGTGTGAATATTAACGTCGCACTGATTAGCAACACGAGGGCTTTTGGCGACGGTCCGTGTAATTTTGAACCATCGTCAAGTGACGCGGATGACACCTGAGCTGGCACCCCCTCTCCTAACTACCACACCACACCAACGGGAGGACGTTTGAGCTCTCGGCGGATTTAACGTGCATCGCGCCCCTACATGGTGGATCTTTAGTGGTACTGGGATCGAACTCATGACACACTAGCCATGATCCCATGCTCAGACCAGTTGGCCACCGCGGCCACAAAATAGTTGCAATATTAAGACAGATTCCGTGAGGTCCATAAATCCCTTTACCGTGTTGCAACTTCTCAGAAAATGTTTTTTTAATCATAATATTTATTTTGAACATATTTTACACTTAAAAAATGAGTTGTTTTTTTAAAAATAGAAATGATTTATTAAGTCTAATATGTTAATATGTAGAACTAAGAAATAAAAATACATTATTAATAAGGGAGTATTTATTAATCTAAAAATGCGCCCCAAATTTATAACCTTTTCTGTAAAATTAAGTGGAGATAGCCATATATTTTTTTTTAAATATTATAAAACATTGAGATATTTGAAAAAGACTGTTGCAATATCTAACACTCAATGAATTCTTCATCAGTTTACAAAAATAATTTTATTTTAAAATTACATATTTGTGCTACATAACACACCACATTTAATTTGAAATGTTTTAAACGGAAATATTTCAAATAATTTTCTGCAATTAGAGAAAATTTTAAAAATTATATATATACATGTATGTGTGTTTTAAAAAGGGTTACTATAAAAGTTATGTTCATTGTAATACCAATCCATAATCATCAATTTAAGTTTAATTTGAATACAGGGTACTTATAAATTGCTCGACTCAAGTTCCTGACATGTGTGAACGAATAGCAATTTTCCCCAAACTATATAAAGTCTCATTTTGTTCTTTTTTCCTACTAAAAACACACCCATTCTTCCCAAAGTTCATTTTTAATATAGAAGAATGTATGCTTATCTTGTCAGATGTAAAAAAAAATTTCAATTTTCTTTTACACAAGGACACTTTAGAATTTTTTTTATACTTTAATAATTTACAAATATAGATTTTTTATGAAGGAATAATTCCTGAGTTTATACATTCATTTCCTCCTTTCAACAATGAAATTATTATTTTTTCAGACTCATAATTTATGAAAACATAGCACTTAAAATTAATCATTTAAAATAAACATAAAATAAAAGGTTTAAAATCTTCATAATATTCAATTAAAATTGATTATCTGAGGTTTATTCCTCTGCGTATGTTTTATGGATTGTTAGACATTTTATTTTCTTAATTATGGCTTTGTACCAAAGTTATGTCCCATTTTGGTGCATTCATGTAACGGTAAAAGACAGATCTCACACACGTATCCATAAAACAAAAATTGTTAACCTTAATCCTTCAAAATGTACACCCCTTTGTTTAAATCAGTGAAACAAAATGAGTAGAGAAAAATTGGTTTAGGGTATACACACGCCCGGCAACACGAAAGATCATTTGTGGTTGAACAGAAAACATTGTTTTGTGAAACTACCTGTTTGTTATGACTGAAGTGTGCCGATGTTCAACATTCAACATGTATGGGTCACTACGTTCGTTATGCTGAAAAAACAATGAGATGTAATTTCGCCTTTAATCTTCGACAGACTCGTTCCTGTTTGCTCACTGAACCTCTAAGATACAGCGGTTGCTATATAGAAGAAATAAATAGATTTTTATGCAGAAAAATTCATACTAGATCTTATTATAAGATATCTAAGGTAGATAAGAAGATAGAAGATAATATGAATTAGATATAAATAAATGTCAAAAATCATATTTAATTTTAATGCTATTTGAGAAAGCTCCTTGTAAATATTTCACTTGAAGTGTTAAAGGATTGGAAGAAAATTCTTTAACTAGCCTGAATTTATTTCAAATTTAGTGCTTTTTTCACTGCTCTCGTATCATCCATAATGGTGAAAAAAATTAATTTTTTGCAAAAATGCATTTCGGAGAAATATTATTCCTTTTTATATCGATGGTCAGTTACAATTCATTTCCTTGTGTTGAACTACACTATGTAGCCATGTCTATATTCTTTGAGCAAAATGTAATTATTATAGATTTTGATAAAAATTCTAGATAATATATTTTCTTTTTTTCATATTAATATAAAAATAGAACTTTTTAAACTCTGTAAAATCAAAGATTAATTCAATAAATCATATCGTTTGATTTTTAAAGGAAGATCGAGGAAATTAAAACATGCTAACAATTATAACCTCTTATGAGAAAAGAAATAATTTATTGCTTTGTGTTTATTATGGATTAGGGCCTAAACTTGCCATTCTTTTTCTTATAGAATATAAACATGGTATTCTAATCTCGCGAGCATGTGAGCGGAGCATTTTGAAATGTTACTCAATTTTTTATCTGAATTAATCCCTTTTCACTTTGTGTAAAATGTATTTCTTGTTTCATCTCCTATATTATTTTTTGTTCCTCCATACTAAATAGACTTATTTCTTTACATATTAAAGGAAAAGGCAGCATGTAAAATGCAGCTAAATTTCAAAGACAAGTTGGTTCAAATTCTTTGAAGTTTTGCAAAGCAGAATAGTTATAAATGTTCTTCAATTTTATCTATATAAAATTAGTAGTACTTATCATTTGATAATTCTATTATGTCTTCTAATGTGAAATATTTCGCTTCATTGTGTTTTTTGATGATGCTTCTGCTATTTTTTTAATTTACTCCGATGAAAAAAAAACCTCGTTAATCTTAAATACATATTTACATCTTATCAAACTATATAGGATTCCAAAATTTACAATGTTATTTAGAATATTTTTACTAATTTTTAAGGTGGTCAAACATTGTTTTATTATTATTTAGATATTTAATTCTCTTAGCCTTGCAGGAAGAATGTTAAAAAAAAATAGAGCCGTTATATAAAAACGTGGAATTTGTATTACTACATTAAGTAATATTATTTACCAAGTTTGTTTGATAGTATTTTTGTTTTATTTCCATTTCATTAGATATAAGTTTTTTTTTGGGGGGGGAGGACAGACACTGAAAGAATATGTAAGACAAGGTGAAATTGTGTAAATTCCATGGTCTCATCCCACTACACCTCGTTGGGTTTTCATGGAAGAAAAGGTTCATACAAATACTTTGAATTCTTTTCCATGTGATGCTTTTATTTTTGTTATAAGAATTTAATCATATGCTTATTTTTCAACTTCTTAATTCAAAATATAAGTTTTTTCCAAGATATATATTTGGGGTGAGTTTTCTTCCTTCAAAGATAAGGAAATTATTTATATTATAAAAAACCAGATATATTATTTAATTCGAGTTCAGATATTTTTAAACATTACGAAAGAATTACAAACTTTTTTAAGAAAAAAATAATGGTTTTGAATGTAATGGATGTTCTTGAAAACAAATGCATTTTTAACTTTGTATTTTAAGAAAGAATTGTGTTATTACTGAACGTTTCCAAATTTTAAAAATACAATATGATAAATAAATAAATTTTTGTAATTAGTGAATTTATATCAATGTTTATATATATTTTATATCAGAAAATGTGTTATGAGATTCAGTCTAATTCCTTAATATTAATTAAAGTAACATTTTAATCGGAAATTCGTACAGAATATCAAATCTATAAATCTAATGGCTTAGAAGAAACTGAATTGAATGAATAAGATTCAAAACAATTTCTTTTTCTATACATAAGTTTGAAATTTAATATATTTCCCATAAACCGATGATTTAAGAAATTTATACAATATCTATATTGAAATCGAATTTTTCTTAGCATCAAGTACTTCATTGAGAAAATAAAGAAAGCAAGTTCAAATTAATGGTAATATATGCAAACATTGGCAATATATAAATTCAATACTTAGAACTTTAGTTTTAAATAATTCAAATGAGTCTTTATTACTTTCTATAAAAAAATATAAGGAAAATGCTTGAGAGAACTGGTAAAGAATGAGAGACAAGATGTCAAAGTTCGCATGCGAATACTAGATCAGACCGGAAGTCTGATACTTGAACAAGATGGTACTGACTTCATTATGGGTGAAGGTTGTCCACTAAATAAATTTTTATTTCTCCAAAGAAAAGTTTGAATGCATTTCAGTTTCCCTCGGTGAATAAACAAATTTTCGAATAACTTAAATCTGAGAATAGGAAATAAGATATATGTGGATAAACTAGTCAAATAAACAAAATTTCCACATTTTACTGAATTTTGTGGTATAGTAATATAATAAGAAACTAGAGAGAAATTTATTCCCTCTTAAATAGATAAACCTATAATTGATTTCCAATACGGAGCCCAAAATTTTGAAACACATTATATAAATTACATTGTTTATACCCCATACGCTATTTATCTTTTTAACTGCAACAAGTAGACAAAATATTTAGCCAACGGTACCATTTGGATTTTGGTCGTTACAATCATTACGTGGTAAATAAATTGAAATTCCATTTCTATTGTAACTGGATACAAGACGGAAACAAAGATTATTTATTCGACCCCCAAGGATAGTGTTAAATATTAATCGTCATCGAACCCATTTTTAGCTGAACGCCGGTGGCAACAAATTGTTGTGTTGACGATTCATTCGACTTATACAATTAACTCTGTGTATCCTTTTAATACAGATTCATATCCTACTGAGATTCTGATGCTCTACATTAATTTTTTTTAAATTTACGAACTCTCGTATTTTTTGAGTAAGCGGCTTCTGTTTCATCATAAAACTGCCCGTCAAACTCAATCGATAGTAATTGAATCACTGATATTTAACCGTAAAATGAAAGAAATTAACCGTGTGTTTGTTTGTCCAATTTGTACAAAAGAAAGACTACTGTAATAGGTTTTCTGGGCAGCCTTTTACTATTCCTTAGGGGAAATAATATAAATTGTTTGATTTGAGATCCTCTTTTTGTAAAGGAACCACGATCTACACAATTAAGAAAAACTACTTAGCCCCTTAAGTGCCACAGACGTGTATATACGTCTAGCTCAACCGGTGCGGTAAATGCCCCGGATGTATATATACGTTTTTCCAAAGTGTAATCCTTTTTTTCGCGCTGCTATCAGTAAAACTATTCCGAAGGATTTGAAATACAACAAAATGACCTTGGCAGTATTTATGAAGGATTTGCTTATTTCAGAGAAAAATTTGCTTATATAAATCTTTTCTTCTCACTCCTAATACACAGTATACGCGCACCTAGCGAAAAACAGTAGCACTGGGGTGAGAATTGTGTTACTTTTAATCGACAGTCAAGGGGTTAAAGTTAAGTTAATCAAGTTCGCGAAGAGGAAGACAGAAGTAAGATGTGTTGATGCTAGTTTGAGTTATATTGATAAGAATTGTATATAGGACTTGGAGAGCCTTGCTGTTCGAATCCAGGAAAAATAGCCGCGCATTCATTATTAGTAATGTTTATTAGGGCTAACTCGCTCTTATTAATTATATGCAACCTTATTATATCTGGTATTAAAAGAATATGTTTTAGAGATATCTGTTCCTTCGATTAACCCTCGCGCTAATGCGAACGGAGATTCGTTACACTAGGAAAGAATACCTTGAAAACTCAAAGAAAAATTTAATTTTACGATATCTATACATTATGCTTAAATATGTATAATTATATAATAACCTATATTTTCTGACAACTTACATAAGGAAACGAGAATGTCCGCTGTGTAAAATTTCTCTACTATTGATTCATTCTCAAGTTTTGCTAATCCTGCACTTCTTTTTGATGTTTTAGGATTGGGAACACTTGATTTTTTTATTGTTAACAAAATGCTCAAATAATTTTTAGCGCGTTTTTCACGTAGTGGAACAAAAGCGCTATTAGGACGCAAATTTCGTCTTCTTCTTCGTCTTCGTTCCATATTTTGTCGTACCTTTTTCTCAGCCAATAAGCAACCAATTGACCTCGGGTTTTCGGCATTTGTCGCATTTGTGCCCTAGATGAGCCGAATCATATTTAAATTTTCTCATAGTTTTCCCGAATTTTCCTACAAATTTTCCCGAATTTAGCTATTGTAAAATACAACATGTGAAAAACGCGCTAAAATTACTTGGCCATGCCCATGATTGATATCTTGTTTTATTATTAACAAATGAAAAAAATGGCATTCAGTGGTTTTTAGCGCGTTTTTCACGTAGTGGAACAAAAGCGCTATTAGGACGCAAATTTCGTCTTCGTTCCATATTTTGTCGTACCTTTTTCTCAGCCAATAAGCAACAAATTGACCTCGGGTTTTCGGCATTTGGTCGCATTTGTGCCCTAGATGAGCCGAATCATATTTGAATTTTCCCATAGTTTTCGCGAATTTTCCTACAAATTTCCTGAATTTCGCTAGTTTATAACAAAATTTTCTCAAATTTTACCTAGTAAATTTATTGTTCGCAAAAAGTTATTTTAAAAAAAATCTACCTGCATTTTGGAGGAAATCTTCCCAAAAAAAGTTCAAAAAACAATTATAAAAGGCTCTGATTTTACTTTTTTAATTTAATTCTTTTTTCTTTTGAGCTCAATAGTAGTACATTTAGAGGAGTGGTACAGTACACTACTTTCTGTTAGTAAAAAGTTCATTAGTTGCATTATTGTAAAATACAACATGTGAAAAACGCGCTAAAATTACTTGGTCATGCCAATGATTGACATCTTGTTACAAGTTTTTTTCCATACTTCCGCTTAAAATAACATTTACTTCTTTTCATATTTTAATATAGCTGTGATGTTTTCTTCTCTAAAATTTTAATAAATGATTAACGAATTCAAAGCAATCTTAAGAAATATGTATAAATTGGAATAAAATTGTGAAAAATTATACCGTATTTACTGAAATCTAAGCCGCACTTTTTTTTCTCAGTGTTAATGCAACTAAAAATCGGGTGCGGGTTAAAATCGAAGGCGAAAAAATTCGTTGGATGTGGGAAATTCAACATGATACTTTGGCGGTTAGAGCAATTACAAATTTATGTATCTATTTAAAAGGTTTTAATACTGGTAATATAAATTAACTAGCCGTTACCCTCCCGCTTCGCTGGGTATTTCATGATGTTTTATAAATATATCTGTTTATATATATAAAACATTGATATCTATGTCCAAGCATTAAGAATTCTATTGTATTGAAAAATATACTTATACCTGTAACTCTCCCCTCTTGATAAAAAAAAGGACAGAACTACTAATTTGTATTATCTAATATTCTCTAAAATTGAGTATAGAATGATGTTTACACTTTCGTAACCCTATAACAAAGTGGATTTCCGCAAAACCAATTTTAGGTGGATCTCTACTCCATAAAATAAACATGGAAGCCAAATTTCAAATCTAAATCTAATAGGGTAAAAACAAAATTTTTACTATCAATACCCCCCCCCCCTCGTAATTCCGTTGAGAGTCGTTCTCCCAAAAACCGTTCTTAGCGGATTTAAATTCAACAAAAGAAAAATGTAAACCAAATTCCATTATTATAGTTCTTGTAGTTCGAAAAAAGAAATTTTTTGTCAACACGCTCCAGTAACCCCTTGCTCCCCAGGAGTTGATTCCCGTTAAATGCATTCTTAGTGGATCCCTATTCAACAAAAGGAACATGCTTAACAAATTTCAAGTACACAGGTCTAACAATTTTAAAACAGGACTTTTTTCCTATAACTCCCCTTCACCCCTTGCAACCCTCCTTAGGTGTCGATTTTTGTTTTACTCTTTGTTTGAGGAACTCTATTCCATGAAAGGAACATGCCTACCAATTTTCAAGCAGGTAGATCGAATAGTTTAAAAGCGGAAATATTTATCTATTGCGCCCCTTAATCCCCCTCAACCCCCCCTTGGGGGGCTATTTTCCCAAAATCCATTTTGTAGCGGATTTCTACTCTATGAAAGGAATCTGCTTACCCAATTTCAAGATTGTACGTTGAGTAGTGTAAAAATAGAAACAATTATTTATAACACCCCCCCCCCCTTCACCATAACTCCCTTGCGGTTTGAATTTCGCAAAAAATCCGTTCTTAGCTGATCTCTACTCATGAAAGGAACATGTCTACCAAATTTCAAGTCTGTATTTTGAATAGTTTTGGAGATATCGTGATTAGTCAGTCAGTTAGTGAGTGAGTCGCTCTTTTCTCCATTATATATATAGATTATAAACTTTTTCATTTGCTCTGGATTTAATTTTTTTAAATGTTAGATATCGATAAATATTTTAAACTATTATTTTATTTTTCTTAAAAACATGTTGAAAATTCCGTGGTGGCTTAGATTCGAATTAATACTGTAATTTTCCTATATTTTTTCACACAAAAACTTAAATCTTAAATTTTTTTCTTTAAATTTTCCTATAAGTAAATTTATAAAACAATTTTTCATGCTAAACAAACGTATTCCTAAACTATCTTATATAATTTCATCTACTTTTCAGGATGAGTAGTTCTAATAGCAATTAGATAAAAAAAAAACAATTATTTTTTTTTTAAATTAAGAATTTGCATGTTCTAAATGCTACGCAATGCACTGATTCATATTCGTTATGTTTGCCATTCTTCATTAAGTTTCAACGGTATTATGAAATTATTTGTTACTCAAGTTTAGATGCCTAGCCTCTTCAGAAATTTTAATTTAATCATTATATTGCATATAATTTTTCTAAATTTAATATATTTACAGCATTCTTTTTTTAGTTTTGAATTCTAAGTCAGAAGTACATTTTAATTTTAATTTGCTTTGTTTTAACAATCTTATTTTATAGAGCTGGTTTATTAAGACAGACTATTAGCAAAAATTGTGATGCCTAGATTATTTGGTGGTATATGTGTTTAGTTTCAAAATGAAATACACATAAAATCTATTAATTCTAATTAATAAAATAATAACAAGGTTATATTAACAGTTAATAAAATAATTCTACGATAAAAAATTCTTATTGTGACATTCTTTTTGTATCATTTATTAGACATATATTTTAGTTAGAATGTAATCGACGAAGGTTTTTTGCATACATGTATCTCTTAGGTTTTTAGTTTCATACTCTAATGAATTTTGCTCTAATTGATTTTATTTCATTGCTCTTTTCCTTCCTATGGAAATTATATTACTTTCTTTTTCAAACTTAAACTAGTGCATCGATTAAAATCCAATAAAGTGCATCTGAAAGAACGAAATATAATGAAGATTTCCTCCGATTTCTGAAAATGTTTCATAAATATAAAAGAATTCATAAATGAATCATTAAAATTAATATAAAAATTGTTTAAAATATCGACAGTGACGGATTTAGGTTCGACGGCGCCCTAAGCCCAAGTTAATTTGGCGCCCTTAAATACATTAATAACAATAATAATACATATAGTAATAAAATTCAAATTAAATTTAGGTATTGAATTTAGGAATAAATTAAATATATATTCCGATTGAGAAAAAAGTTAATTGATTAAATAATCCATTAATAAATGGAATATAACGTTAAAAATAAATTGATTCATTTAATTTGTGTTTCGAGGCCTATTTCTTTATCTTTTTGTGTTTTTTCCACAAATTTCAGAACGGCCACTATAAATTGATCAGGGTAATCTTTGAAAAGCGCCTCTCATTACGTAAAACTATAAAAAATTTTATGCGTGATTAAAAAAATAACAATAAAGTTTTTGAGTAACAGGACAAAGGCATAATTAAATATGGTGAATTAGTGTTTTGTGTCATAATGATGAGCAAACAAAAGCTACATTTAGATTTTTAAGAAAAATTTATAAAAATATCTAACGTCAATAAATAAATGCTATACTTAACGAAATGTTTTTACTACCTATTTGTTAGATAATTTAAATGTTACTAATTATGCAATTAAATGTCTTAAAAAACAATTCTACCCTTTTAATATTGACATCTGGAGTTTGACAATGCAAGAAAAGAAGCATTATATAAAATTCGATCTTACAGTTAATAAAATCAAAATCGATTCAAATTTTTGCCCTCCTAAAAGTTTGTCGCCCTAGGCCCAAACCTCGCGTGCCTAACCCTAAATCCGTCTCTGCATACCGGAAGAAAAAAAAATGATATTCTACAGAAAACTTCATTGAATTTTGCTCTTTCAAATGCTCTTTATTGCATTTAAATCAAACCTCTAGTCTAAGCTTGAAGAAGAAAATTGAAATTCTATGACAGAGAGAGAGACATTATATTCTCGAATTCTCAGTAGCTGGTATTCATAAGCCTTAATAACTCTTCATAAAAAAAATAATCTAATAAGTATCATGAACTCAAATTCTCAGGACATCAGTCGTGATACAAGGATAATAAATCTCCTTCATAAACTTCTGTCAAAGTTGAATTTTTCTTCTGTTCATGTAGGTTAGATTATTGTTAATAAGAAAATAACTTGCATTTCGAAATTTGCATTATTATACTGTGAATAGTTAAAGAACCGGAACGCTAACTAGTCACGCTCAACATGACACCCGACTGATGGATAACATGCATTACTTGAGGGCAACTTATTCAAATTAAAACATTGAAGTTAGTTAAATGTACCACCATAGAACGTATGGTCTAATTAAATTTTTATTTTGCTCTTTTCTTCACAATCATAGGTGAAGGTTCAATTATTGTACTCATATATTTCCTTTTAGTATTTTATCATCTGTTCTTTAACAAAAATCCTGTTATTTGGGGGGGGGGGGGAGGCTGAAAAATACAACTACAAAAACTCTTTAAAAATACACTGGCCTCCAAAAGTTAAGTCATAAAATGTGTTTTTAGGCTTAACATTGCAAAAAATATCAGTACATTCATAGTTTATGTAAAAAACAAGGAACTTGAAGAATTTTTTTTAAAAAACACACACACACTATAGCTATTACTTTTATTTTTAAGTAAATGGACAGTTATACAGGAGCTTAAAAAAATGTGCAAAAATCAAACCTTCTCAATTTCAATTGTACGTTTTGTACACGTTTGCTGATCTTCAATAGTTATTAGTAATTTCTTTGACAATATCCAGGAGAATCTAGCAATGTCTAGGAGAAGTCGTTTACTCGATATCTTAGGGTGACGAGTGGTAAATGGATGGAAATGCCGTTATCATAACCTGATGCTGCAAAATATCTAAATATATCACTTAGTCTTGTCAGCGAGTGTGGGATAAGTTAGAATCTGAGGGTGGTTCTATGTTTAAAAGACATGCTCAAGATCAACCACGAGACTATTTTCTAGCTCCTTTCGGACAACTCGTTATAGATCCTTTTCTCGTATTAGGATCAAGAATATCCACTACGAAGTTGTGAAATACTTTTGCGACACAGGTTTTCATAGAAGGTGACCAGTTATGTGTGTCCCTCTAAGCCATCGACAGAGATGTGCCTTTTTATGTTGGATAAGGGAATATGTTTCCCGGACCAGCAGCAATGGACTTTTGTAGTATTCGCATATGAATCCAGGTTCACACTGGAGAGCAACTCCGAGGGTCTGCTGATCTGGAGAAAACAACTCACGAGATACAGTCAATGCAACACTATTGAAAAATGTGGTTAAAAAAGTGGAGAAATCATGACTTGGGGAGAGATCTTTCTTGGTGGTCACACTGACCTGCATGTGTTCCATGGAGGAACTCTGGTGTGAGGTATCGGAAAAAGTCCTAGAGAGATCGATA